>JAYMFT010005960.1:0-17127 GCA_038088735.1 Panulirus argus | reverse complement strand
TACTGTTAAGACCACATCCCTTCCTTTCATGGATGTATAATCAGCCCATAGACCCATTAAAATCAAATAACTGAAATAATGGCTTCTGTTAACAGAAGATTCCCTCTTTAAATATCTGGCTAACATCTCCTGACAGCTAACTGCCGCTGATATTGTCTCCTCTCCACTCAATACTGGATTAAATACCAAATACATGTATATAAAAAGTATGTAATTATATTTACAGTATCAAAATAATATGAAAATGAACATGTGATCTCTCCATTCTTTAAATGGTAAGATTTCTTCTATACTACGTTATTCCTGTATTTGTTTCACTTTGTTAGTCATACAATTATACTGACCTCAATTTAACAACATAATTCCTTGAAATCAACAAGTTGAATACAGATAACATAATGATTTTACCAGACAAGCGTTATACAGACGTTCTATTACCCAGCCTGTAAAGAGAGAAAACCAGAATCAAAACATTTGTTCCAATACTTCTTCTAGCGTTGTATACAAGAAATTTCTATATTTTTTGTCTTATTTGTCATATGTTTATTAGCCTCTCATAGATTATATCAAAAGAAAGTATATATACTATCAATGTATACACAATGAAATAAACAATATCTTTAATTTCAACATACAACATTAGACTTTTTAAAAGACTTTGGATTACATAGAAAACATACATGATGAATAATTTATACAATTCTTTGGAAAAAAAGACATAGTATAACATCCCCCTCCCAAAAGAGGCATGAGTCAGCCAGTGGTTGACTCATGCCTAGCTGGAATACGGGACAAGGCATCAACTACAACATTAGCCTTTACTCTTATATGTTTAATAACTAAATTATAGTCTTGCAATAAAACACTCCACATTGTCAAATATTGGTTTACAGTTTTAATCTCATGTAAAAATACAAGAGGATTGTGATTCATAAACACTTGAATCGACCTTCCTGATCCTCTCGAATAAACATCAAAATGGTTCAGACTTAATATCAATGCCAAAGTCTCCTTCTCAATAATATTATATTTTTTTGTGATATGAAAGAAACTTCTTTGAAAAATAGCAAATTGGAAAATCAACATCATTTTTTTCTTGCATTATAACTCCACCAACTCCAGAATCACCGGCATCTATGTACAACTTAAATTTTCTATCATAATTTGGAGTAGAAAGTATGGGTGCTCTTACAAGTTTCTGTTTTAATTTCTTAAAGGCCTCATCACAATGGTTACCACATAAATCTGACTTTCTTTGGTAAAGCAACGGTTGAAAAGTTCTTACAAAACCTATGATAATATGCAGCCATACCTAGAAATCTTAATAACTCTTTCCTATATGTACGTGCTGGAAATCCTAAAATTACTTCCCACTGTAGCATTAATTGGTATGACACTTCCCTGGCCAACAACATGACCTAGATACTCTACAGTTGCTTGAGCAAATTCACTCTTTACAAGGTTTACAGTTAGATTTGCTTGGTCTAACCTGCTAAACACTTCCCTTATTAAATAAAGATGTTCTTCCCAAGTTTTTGAATACAACATTATATCATCTATGTATGCAGAACAATCTTTAACATCATACAGTACTTGATTTACTAATCTTTGGAAAGTACAACCACTGTTTTTCAATACCAAAAGGTAACATTCTATATTGATACAAACCATCCATAGTTACAAATGCAGAAATATCTTTTGCTCTCTCAATTAGAGGTACTTCCCAATATCCTTTTGATAAATCTATCTTAGTTACAAATCTAGCATCTCCTGTCTGATCAATACAATCATCCACACTTGGAATAGGATACGAGTCAACTTTAGTGATTTTATTTATCTTTCTGTAATCAGTACAAAATCTATATGAAATACCATCAGGTTTAGTCACCAACACACAGGGTGGACTCCAAGGACTGTTACTTTTTTCAATCAAATCATTGTCAAGCATATACTGTACTTCTTTTCTCATTATCTCCCTAACCTTACGATTCACTCTGTATGGGTGATGCATTTTCAGTCACAGCATCATGCTGAATTACATCAGTTTCCCTTGGAACATCAGAAAGTAAAGACAAACTCATGTATGATTTGTATATTTTCACTTTTCTTCTCAGTTTCTAAATGATCAAGCTTATTTTCTAAGTTTATTTAACACATTTGAATTATTTAGCAGTTTATCTTCACATCTCCCCAACTTCTCATTTTCACTTTCATCCATTACCTCTACATGATCAGATCTGACACATGCACAACAAGCAATGCTACTATTATCATCCTTTAAAGAATTCCTATCATAATAGGGTTTTATCATGTTTACGTGACACAATGGATATGGTTTGCGTCTTCCTGGAGTATTCGCAACATAGTTCAATTCTCCCACTCTTTTTCAATTACCCAGGGGCTACAATACTTTACTTTCAAAGGATTTCATTTTTGCGGCAATAATACTAACACTTGATCACCTAGTTTAAACACTGTTTCTAGATTTCTTGTCATATCATGCTTTCATATTCTCCTGACACTCTTTCAAATTTTCTGCAGCAATCTCCCTAGCCCTGCACAATGTTTTTTTTTTTCTTTTTGAACCTGATGCCTACTTTAATAACCCTGTAAAGTCACTCTTTTCTATCCACTTTTCCTTCAACATACTTAATGGACCTCTCACTTCATGTCCATACACCAACTCAAATGGGCTAAAACCTGTAGACTCTTGTACTACATCTCTAATGGCAAACAATGCTAAAGGTGCGCCCTCATCCAAATCTACATATAATTCCTCACAATACATTCTTAAAGTATCTTTTAAAGTTTTGTGGAAACTCTCTACAACTCCTTGGTTTTGTAGGTGATAAGCACATAACACATTGTGTTTTATATGTAACCCCTTTAATAGTTTCTTGAACATTCCTGAAGTGAAATTACTTCCCTGATCTGACTGTACAATTTCAAGCAGGCCCACCCAGGAAGAATATCTCACTAACTCTCTCACAATATCTTTAGAATATATGCTACGTAATGGTACAGCTCTGGAAATCTGTTAGACGCACACACTATTCTTAACATACTGATATCCTCTACGTGTTTTTGGTAAAGAACCTACACAATCAATTATGATTTTTCTAAAAGGTTGACAAAAAGCAGGGATTGGTTGCAATGGTACTGGCTGTATAGTCTGGTTGGGTTTACCTACTCCCTGACATAATTCACATGTCTTACAATACTGTGATACATCTCTCTTCATATTTGCCTAATAAAAATGAGTCAGTAACCTGTCGGTTGTCTTTCTAACTCCCAAAGGTCCATACAAACAAGAACCATGGAATAAAGCAATAACATGTACCCCATATTTCTTTGGAATAGCAGTCTGTTTTTTTACCTCCCGATGATCAGATGCTAACACGAGCAGACCTTCACTTTCTCATTAACACACCACTCTGTACATAGAATCCAACGGACACATCACTTTTACTCGTATCACTTTTTTGTAATTTTCCTAGGTCCTCTCTGTTCACAATAAAATCTGGAAGTATATCAATTTTCAGTTCCGGAGAGCACGTCTCAGTCTCCATTTCCAATGTATTATCTCTGTTTACAAACTCCTCTTCATCAATTGATTACCTAAATTATATTCAACTTCTCTCTTCTTCATTCCCCTGGTTACAACACAAGGTGGGTAAATAATTTCACTGTACTGTACTTCATCATCATCCTTTGAGGTATTCTCCACATTTTTATCCGTCATATGATTCACCTCAACAGTAGCCTTTACATAAAATGGATGTTCATTCATGATAAGCTCTGGAACTAATTTATCACATGCCAATTCATTTCCCAATAGCATGTGTATTCCAGATACAGGAAGTTCCTCACAAATTCCAGCTTTTACCCTGCCACTCACAAATTCACTCTCAAAATTCACATTATGTAATGGGACAGTCATTCCTGGTCCAAACCCTCTTACACTTACTTTTTCACCAGAAAAAAATCCTCTCTCTCCACTTTAACACATCTTTCAGAATTAGACTCAGATCTGCTCCAGAATCTCTCAATATTATTTTTTTTTTTTTTAGGACTACCTTTAATTCCAACCTTTCCTCTTACATCACAAATACCCTGGGTCTTTCTCTGAGCAACAGTTAATGCCGCTGACTTTGGTGTTTTTGACACTGATATCTAGCATGACCTATTTCTCCACATCCCATATATTTTATTGGTGGTCTATCTTGTCTACTAACACAATGGTTATGTTAGAACTGAGGTCTTGGATACCTGTAAGGTGTTTATCTTTGGTATCTATTTCCTACAATATTTTGTGATACATAGTTAGGTGGACCTTCCATAAAATTATGTGGATTAGGTTGCTTAACGTTTGAATAGTTTTCTTATAATGTTTGTCATAATTATGCCTACTACTCTACCTTACTACACTTGGTTTATGTGACAGCCATTCTGGCCGCATCCATGACATTCTTCACTTTATTCTTACTTATTTCATAATTCATTTCAGGGTGTACAATACTTCTGAACTATCCCAACAGGATTAATTGTCTTATTTCATCGTTTCAGCCTCCTTGACATACCCCATCTATCAAATTTCATTTCATATTCACAGGCTACTTCAAGATGCGTTTCCCCATTTAATTTTCTAATGTCCCTAAACCTTCTCCTGTTCATTCTGCATCCATTTCCACCGTTTTCAACAATGCTTCTTTAACAGTGTTATAATCTATTGATTCCATTATACTCAGACATGCATACGCCTGCCTAGCTTTACCTTTGAATTTACCCTGCTCCAACATAGCCCAGTCATTTTCATCCAATCCTTTGATTGTTACCATTTTTTCAAACTGAATAAAGAAGTCCTCGGTTTCTTCTTAAATAAACTAAGGTAACTGAATTACTCTCTCACCTTTATTTTCAGTTCCTTTTGCATCTACCCTCTCGTCAATTTCTAATTTCCTAAGTTTCACCTCTTTTTCTGCCTCTAGCTGTAATTTCTTAAGTTCAAAGTCTAACCTCAATATCTCCATTACCATTTTTTCACTAATCTGCACTACACCATCACCACTATTTTCAACATCTTCAGATTTCTCCAATATTCCTAAGAACACTAATTCATCAATTAATTTTCTCTGCATGTTACTTTTGATGTGTGACTTTAGAGATATTTCAAACAGAACTGCCAACTGGTTTAATCTATCTTTACTGCACTGGTACAGGAAGTGTACATCCTGGGTTTCTCTGAACTTCTTCACGTTATTAGGCATGATTTAAACTTACTAGTATGCTGAAATCACCAGTACATCAAACAAGAGCACAGGAGAGTACTAATCCCCCACTTTCGTACCACTTGGTTACACTGGACAGTTAGGTCTTTGGTTTGCAGTCACCTCGGACAGGTTGGTTTACAACATCCTCTGGACAGATGGTTTTCAAATCTTTCGGACGGGTTGGTTTACAACCTCCCGGACAGGTTGGCATGTTACGATCACATCCCTTCTTTTCATGGATGTATAATCAGCCCATAGGCCCATTAAAATCAAATATCTGAAATAATGGCTTCTGTTAACAGAGAGCTATAGTACAGATACAGATCCCTCTTTAAACATCTGGCTAACATCTCCTAACAGCTGAAGGCCACTTGATATTGTCTCCTTTCCACTCAATACTGGATTAAATACCAGACACGTGTGTATGAAAAGTATTAGAATATATTTTCAGTATCACAATAATATCAAAATGAACATATACTCTCCATTCTTTAAATGACAACATTTCTTTCATATTAAGTTATTCCTGTATTTGTTTCACTTTGTCAGTCTTATTCAGTTATACTGACCTCAGTTTAGCAACATAATTCCTTGAAATCAACAAGATGAATACAGATAACATAATGATTATACCGGACAGGCGTTATACAAAAGTTCTGTTACTAAGTCTGCAGTGAAAGAGAACTAGAATCAAAGAATTTGTTCTAATACTTCGTCTAGCGTTGTATACAAGCAATTTCTATTATTTCTCTCTTATATTTTATGTTTCTTAGTCTCTCGTAGATTATATCAAAAGAAAATATACAAAGTATTGATTTATACACAATAAAAAAAAACAATATTTCTAATCTTAACATACAACATTAGACTTTTCAAAAGACTTTGGATTACATTGAAAACTGAAAGCAAAACAAACATTATAAATAAGTGAAACAATTATTTGGAAATAAAGGAGATTACTGTAACAATATATACAACAAAAGAAGGAAAAAAAAAATGCCCCTTTCACAGCTACATATGATCTGTGGGGTCTAGTAATGCATTAGTATACTCAAGAGGTAAAGAGCTCAGATGTCTATTTTCATACAAAAATATAAACCTCTGTGGGACATTTCAAATTGTACAAACCACTGAGGGTCACCTATGGCATCCCAAAGTCATCTGCTTGGGCCTCGTGCAAAAGCAAGACCTGGTGGACTGAACATCCTTTCGTACTTTCTACAGCTTTGTGTTCACTATACACGTGGCAACCCCAGCCTCTCTGGGGGGAAAATTTGCAAACCCTAGTTCACCAGGTCAGCGCAACTTGCATCTCCATCTCCTTGAATGTGCACGAGTTAAAGCCAACGGACTTTGCTCCTACTACCTGGAAAGGTTAAGCCTTTTAGGAGAGGCAGTACGTAGATCCTCGCCAGGTGACCCAGCGACCAGGGTCGTGGCTCGTATTCAGTATATACATGTAATTTGTGTCATTGTCGTGGCTGGTGTTCAATTGATATATATCACTTGTGTCACTAATAATTCCTGTTGTCTCAGCTGCTTCATGTCTTCTGGCGAAATAAGATTCAGATTAATATATCCCGCTGTATGAATCCACTCTTGAACTCACAATCTGGGTCTTCCATTTCTTTTTCTGCTCATCCAAATAAATCTGAATACCTTTCTCAGTCATCAGGGAAGCCAAATACATAACTTACAGCTACCAGCTGAGGCCACAGGCTCTCTAATGATCTGCCAGGATCTCATTTTTTTTTTGTGTGTGTGTGATTACCAAGTCGTATTTCATTACTATCTCTGTTCATAAACTGCGACGCCAGACCATTCTTCAGTCTTCAGCTGAAACCTCATTAACTTCTCCATTATCAGGTAAGAGAGTAAGCCTTTTTCTGTCATCAAGTAGTGGTGTATTAAGGCCTCTGTTGGAAATGAACCAGATCCTTCCACCCTCTTACAGTCTCCATGTAAGGCTTCGACCGTTCCTCACATCATCGAAAAAACCTCTGTTCCTTTTCCTGTCATCAGGCAATTACCGTCCGAGATTTCTTCCATTCCTCCAAGGATCTGGCTCATGCTCATGTAACCGAGGATCCGAAAATGTATATACTTTCCTCTGTACGTTCATTGGATATGATTTTCTTTTTACGGCTTGAGTAACTAGACCCAGTATGTTAAACTTATGTTTATAGAATGCTCTATATAAGACTAAATGCGAGGATTAAAAGAATATGATGTTGCTACCCTGGGTGTAAATTCTCTTGCGTAAAAGCTGAAGGCAAAATTGTAAATGACACTTTATCGTTCCCTACAGTAAACAAGGCACGCAAAAAATCCTAAAAGTCCTTATAGAAGCTCAGTAATTCAAAGGTATATGAGAGTTACTGTTAAAAGTACATTGATTCAATAGTCTAGTAGGAGTCACTGTTAAAATCCATTGATTCAAAGGGCCTTGGAGGACACTTCAAAAGTCCATTGATTAAAAAAACTTGGAGGACCAATGTAACTAACGTTCCTAATTTTGTTTTTCTTGAAGCATATTCCATCTGACAGTTCATTATCATTATCATTATTATTATTATCATTATCGTTATTATTATTATTATTATCATTATCATTATTATTATTATTATTATTATTAGTAGTAGTAGTAGTAGTAGTAGTAGTAGTAGTAGTAGTAGTAGTAGTAGTAGTAGTAGTAGTATTAGCATTATTATCACTATTACAATCTTTATTGTTATTATCATCATCATTATTATTACTGTCATCCGGAATGAATGACAAGTCTGAAGTTCTAGGGTGGGTTGGACACTGAGAATTCCCTAAAGTAAAGACTTTCAGGGTAGAGCGAAATCAGGACCACTTCTTTTCAGATAAAGAAGATTCACTTTATATCAGACAAAAAAGATTAGCTTTCCAAAACACCTTTTAGTTAGTCTTTTCTCCTGCAAATGTTGGAATGCTCTTTGTCACTCTGACTGTTATTGTGTGAGACGTTAGATGAATCATTTCATCAAAATGTGGCGAAGGAAGGAGCTGTAAAAGCTCTTAGCTCACCAAGTCAGAAAGATTACGTCTCATTCACCAACTCGACACCAGCCAGGCCCGTTATGACTCATGGTCAGACTTAAATGATGCAAAACAAACTATCATAAAATGCTAATATTTCTGGAAAGCCTGCCTCCAATACAAAATCCGTTACGAAATAAAACTGGATGAATCAACCATCGCTAGTTCAGAAAAAGTCAGAATTAGGAAAGAGCATCCGATTGAGACTGACGGTTTTCCGAGAGAAACAAAGTTTGAGAGAGTAATGCAATCAAACAAGTCCTCAGAACACGTATGGCATACGTACGTTCTCTTCAAGAATCAAAAATACTTGCATCTATGGTCTGTAAGTACACGTACAATACATAGTGATGCAATCGAACAGTACAAGTCACACCCACTACATTTAAGCGCATTATTCATGTTCCATTCATGATTGTTATTGTTAGGAGGTTAAGAAATAAAATTTCATTATTGTTTCCTTTCTTAAGACTAGTTATTGAGAATTTCTGTGTAGCGGTCAGCAAATTCTGTAGATTTACACTGTAAATTATAGAATGTCTGTATTTCTGTAAATTCATTGAAATCCAGTAGAAATACAGAAATTTCTGTAGATCTGGCAACACTGCAGTCCGAGTCCATCCCCGTATTTGGCATCCGCACTTTTACCCAGAACTTGACTGCTGTTTCGTCAGTTAAAGTAGCACCTAGATCGGAGCTTACCAATGACATCCACTCATTGTCAGTGTCTTCCACCATGTTATCAGTCACAAAGGATGGGGATGGGAGAGTTGCCTAAGTGGTGCAAGAGATGTCACTGCCTTACTTTTTACAACCGCAGGGTCTAATACCTCTGATATTTAAGAAATGGGTTGTTGAGAGAAAATCTCTTACATATTTGACTGGCAGCTTCAAGGAAGAACGACAAGCAAACATTGCCGAAATACGTGAATAGCTTGTGGTGCAATTCCATGACCTTTGGAAAGTGATATGCCAACTTTAGCACCGAGATACAGAGATTCCAGCTTTTTAAAGTTGCTAGGGTTAACAAATGCAGTACTACCAAATGGACTGTTATTAAACAATCCTTTCTTAGATAACTGTTCAGGATTGTTTTATAGCAGCGAAATGTAGAACTGTGCAACTTGTGAATATGACTGTTCTCTGACTGAATTGGTTATTCATGTTGTTGAAAATAGGCAAAGTGTAATCTAAGAATTGAAGATACAGTCTAGTTAAGGGGTTACTGAGTTTATTTAGAATACTTTCACAGGCTACTAATATTTCATCAAGGACTGCCCCTGCGAAATAAAGTTTGAATGCATCATATTGTTCCAGTAACCTCGAAAGAATCATATGCAGCGAGAGCCAACGGGTCTGGCTTGGGTGGAGTAGTTCGTGCGGCTTAACTTTCACACATAACTGAAATTACTTTAGTGCCCACATACGTTTTGGGCTACAATGAAAATAGCTGTACACATCACGAGCAAGATTCTCCACCTCTCTAGGCAACTTTAAACTTGCATAGGACGCACAGAGTGCGAAAGAGTGACATATATATTTCATAATAAACAGTCCTGGTACATCATTTTCAACCAAGGCAGACAATGAATTGAGTGCCCCTAGCATTACATTTGCCCCATTTGCTGCACTTTGTAGATAGGAGGTCAATAGGAGAACTTGCCCATCCCCTGCCCAGGGAACGTCCAGACATAGGGATGGGAGGCCAATGAGGGAGCGTGCCCATCCCCTACCCATGGAAGGTCCAAACATGGGGATGGGAGGTCAGTGGGAGAACTTGTTCATCCCCTGCCCAGGGAAGGTCCAGACATGGGGATGGGAGGTCAATGAGGGAACGTGCCCATCCCCTGCCCAGGGAAGGTCCAGACATGGGGATGGGAGGTCAATGGGAGAACTTGCCCATCCCCTGCCCAGGGAAGGTCCAGACATGGGGATGGGAGGACAATGGGAGAACTTGCCCATCCCCTGTCCAAGGAAGGTCCAGACATGGGGATGGGAGGTCAGTGGGAGAACTTGCCCATCCCCAGTCCAAGGAAGGTCCAGACATGGGGATGTGAGGTCAATGGGAGAACTTGCCCATCCCCTGTCCAGGGAAGGTCCAGACATGGGGATGGGAGGTTAGTGGGAGAACTTGCCCATCCCCTGCCCAGGGAAGGTCCAGACATGGGGATGGGAGGTCAGTGGAAGAACTTGCCCATCCCCTGCTCAGGGAAGGTCCAGACATGGGGATGGGAGGTCATTGGGAGAACTTGCCCATCCCCTGCCCAAGGAAGGTCCAGACAAGGGGATGGGAGGTCAATGAGGAAACGTGCCCATCCCCTGCCCAAGGAAGGTCCAAACATGGGGATGGGAGGTTAATGAGGGAACGTGCCCATCCCCTGCCCAGGGAAGTTCCAGACATGGGGATGGGAGATCAATGGGAGAACTTGCCCATCCCCTGCCCAGGGAAGGTACAAATAACAAAGAATTGATATTCCTTTACGTCAAAGAAAAGAAATGCGCTTACCCCTCGATAATACTCTGTTCAATCCTGTTTCAAAGAAAAATGTCCCGCTTGATGAAATGACTACAAGTAAGCTATGTAAATGCATGCAGAGAATGTTTGCTGCCACAATGCATACATATATCAATGTCAAAAGTAAAAGATAATTTTGAACCAATAATTCTTGTGATAAATTCTTTTCTTCTTTGTTGGTTCTGATCCTCGTGGAAGTCAAGGTCATAGGCCATTGGCCCGTGAGGAAAGCTAGTTAGCCAACTCATAATATATCGTTCATATTCACATCTTAAAGTCCAAGTACGTAGGTTCATAAGCATAATCTTTATGAATTTTCTTATTCATGAAAATGTTATGACTCAATAGCAGTAAGATAAGTTACCTAATGACCACTCAACTATGGACTGCTATTCATAATAGCGTTATATGCATGATATTGATTAGTATTTATGTAATAAACGAGGAAACATTTTGAAAAGATAAAAATCTCGGGATGTGTTCTCAATGTTATTGCAATTTTCCTCTGATATTATGCGGAACAGAGACTTGCAATTTAAGTTTGAGTCTTAGAAATGATCTTATAATTCTTTCAAGTGATTTTATGAACGACAGTTCCAGTTGTAACTGGCTTCTCAACAATGACACGGAAGACAGTAGTGTTACTTGAGCTTCGACGGAGAAGGTGTTGCTGAGAGGAGGAATTTTCATTCTTAGCCTCATAGAAAAAAAGATCTGCCATGACCATAAAGCATGCACTTAATGGAGACGTGCGAGTTGAATATCTTTTAATTGCGAAACCAAAAGCTCATTGTGAAAGAAGTTTGATATAAACTTTTGTGTAGCACGTGGTGGAGCAGATGATGATCCCTGGTTTACTAGAACATCCTAAGGATGAGAGACATAACTCTGTTATGTTTCGTATAGTAAGAGTCTAACAGATTATAATCAGAGTTGGACGCCTAGTTCCAAGGTGGTTGCTGCAGAAGGTTAATGGGCCAACCACACAATCAAGGAGAACCGCAGACTCAGATCTAATGACTCTGTATCAAAAAATTGTGAACATAATTCGAACCCAAACTTAGGTGAGCTACAACAAATTGTAGCAATAGTGATGAACGATTTGTACATAAAGGGAAAAGTTACAGGAACAATGATAACTGATCCTGGCAAGTATGGTAACAAAGTTTTTTCCGGAATTAATTCTCTTCTCTCAGCCTAATAATTGAGGTGCTCAAGTGAGACTCACAGACTTTAATACAGTCTGGAGAAACCTCAGATGTCTTGAAATACTGAAGTGGCATAGCATTAGTAGTAAATGAGATAGGTTTTGTAGTGATAACAAACTAGTGTGCGTGACACCGAAAGAAAAAAAGAATGATTGGATGAGGATTCGGTTCTGGTGTTCATAATGCGGCTCAATCTGGATAATGATGAGGAAACTGTTGTTGCTCAGATGAATTCCTTTTTCTTTGTCTATACTGTGAGAGAAGAAAAACTGAATGAATTTTGTGATTTTATTAGTGAACAGTGAAGTGAAACAACTAAACTGATACAATAAAAGTAGATGGTTGGCAGATTGCCTGTCGTCGGAATATTTTTTTTAAGATATTTTCATGGCCAAAAGGTCTTTAAGTTAGATTAAGTGTCCAGCTGTATTATATACCTTTTTTGAAACTCATTGGCAGAACTCTTGCTCAATTTTGTGGAAAGTTAAGCAGCAATCTTGCACCACGTTTTTCCAAAGATTGAAAGTGAAAATATTTCAGTGGTTGAGGTTTTGACTACAGCTGATGATCTGAAGCAAAGCCTGTCAACGAAACCAACCATTTCCTGCCATAGTCAGTCAGGATGATGGTAGGTAAACTCTCTTGAACAAGTGGAAGTGAATCATTGATCAGTAGTGACAGATTTTTATGGCACTTTGGTTTAGTTCTTAGACTTGTGGTTAGGTCAATTTCAAGAGCTTGGACATATGTAATAAGCCTCATTAATGCAAGTTTCAAAATGGTCAGATGTTCAGATGTCTTGAAAACAGTGGATTTTGTTACTGAAAAGGGATTTTGTTTTTTGGTTAAGGTATTTAATATTGAACTATTTCATGAAATTTTATGTGTTTGTAGAATGCAAGAGACCGACAGAACAGCGCTGGGAGGAGAGGCAAATGTGTAAGTCATTTACGTATGTAATTATTGATTTAGTTATTAGTGTATTTTCTCTGGAACCAATTCTTCTGTTGAACGTGCTTTCTCACAGATGAATAAGGTGTGGACGTTGGAAAATGCACCAAACCCCAACTGTTAAGGCTTTGCTAGTAACAAAAATAGATTTCAAGAAAATCCTTCTGGAATTCTACTGTATGTCAAATTCCACTTCGGAGTTACTGAAGATATCATTCTGTGAAATGTGCGAAAACTTAAAGGTAAGCAGGTTGTTTTTGTGCTTTGGATAGATATTATTCGTGGAAAGTCTAGAATAGAGACACCACTTTTATGATTTGATATCTTGATTTTTCTCTCGTGCATTTTTTGTTGCTAGTGCAGGAAATGATTTAAGAGTATGGGATTCTGCTTCTGATCCTTTTAAAACTATCTTTCGATATTTATTAACTCGTGCCTGATAGGATTGTGAGGGACAGGGATAATAAGTGGCTAGAGAGATACTCTGATATTGTAAAATGTGGAAATATATGAGATGTCATAGGTCCAGAGGGAGGATATTGGGGGCGTAAGATTAGAATTTAAATCGTCCAAAGTTCAGTTAGAAAAAACAAGGTTCCAAATAGAGGGCTTAATCAGTTGGAGAGTGAACAGTAAATTGATCACGTCGGAAAAGATGAGGAAAGGTTGAAATACAGTTGTTGGAGATGCTTTTGGTTAAGGACCAATGAGATTTGTCAGTAGAAGAAGTCAGGTCAGCACACTTTCTTTTTTATGAAAGTGCACCTGAATCTTCGGAGAACAGATTTACAATGAGTCCGAACATAAATGAAATCAATGTGTTTCTGGGGAAGGGTTTGTGGAGTGTGTGGAGAGTTCCTTTGAGGAGAAGGATGATAGGAAATAGGAAGTACAGTATAAAAGACTCTGGCATCAACCAGAGAACTACATTTTTGTTGGTTTTTAAGTTTGATGTTTTTGCTTGATTTGTTTGTTCTTTGTTAGAAAATTGTCAGAATTTTGTTCTGTAACTTTTTGTTGGGGATTTCTTCTGCTGCATATTTCATAGTTGCTTATTGATGTTTGTTGTGCTTTTTGTGTTGGTGGTGGCCTTACCAGGTCTTTATTTTTGTTTTCATTTATTTCATGGTTCTGGGAAGGGAATAGTTTTATGGTCCGGTAAACACTGTCCCTTATGTGACAAGCATCAGAACATGATCAAATAAAGCACGAAGGAAGAGAAAAAGTTTTAGAATAAGATGGGATGTAGACCTCCATCCCAGCAAAAATATCCTCGGCTATGCGCTCGGCACAACATCCCAAGGAGCAGCCATCCCAAGGAAAGTCAGTAAAAAAAGCTGCACTGGGACAACCACTGACTGAGCTCTCCGAAAGTACCAAAGATGGAGTTTCCGGGGAGGGATAGCGGTTGGGTGTGCCCAGTTTGAAGTAACAGAAGTAATATTGTAGTCAGAGGACCATAAAGGGGCAGAAATGATGTATGTGTAAAGTGAGAGGGTTCAGAGATAAAAAAGAGCTCGTGTTAGAAGAGTGATCACGACGGTCAGGAGCTAGGGAAGGGTGTTTAATTAACTGTCCCAGATCACTGAAGGAGTGAATAAGGAAAGGCTTGGGCTCCCCCAGATTGTCCCGGTTACAGCCCAACCAATCCCTGTGGTGTGCATTGAAGTCCCCAGCAGAGAGTATTTCAGCGCGTGGATTAGAGCCCTCGTAGCAAGAAGCCAAGGCGTCGAAGAGCCGTACATAGCTGGAGGAATTTGAGGGGTGGGATAATAAACGAAAAGCAAAAGCAAGGTATTACAAGGTAGAGAGATTTTGAGCCAGATGGCGTCAAAGTTAATTGACTCAAGATCCACACGGCAAACTTAGGAGTTTTTGTATTAGAGTAGGCAAAGACTATACCCTTGGAGAGGAAACGATGATAGAGATTATAGTTGGAGACCTAATAGTGCAGAAGAGAAGCAGCCAAGGACAGTTGGATCTCTGTAAGAGTTAGTAGATCAAGGGAGGAAGTAATCAGATTGTGTTTTACAGATGGAAAGTTAGAGTAAAGACGGCGAATGTTGCAGAAATGGATAGTAAAAGATGCAGGTCTAGGAGCTGTAGCTTTGGAAGTGGGATGGATCCCAGTGGCACGATGACTGGCAAATATCAGAAACGCTTTCAAGTATCTAGAAAAGGAAACATTTAGAAAGTCATTCATATCCTACATAGCGCCAAAACTAGAATATGATTCTCAGGTTTGGTCACCACACTTAAAAAAGAAATAAGCACAGAGAGCTCTTAGAAAATGTCCTGGGGAAGGCAACAAAGATGGTACCGAAATTAAGAGAGCTGAGATGCAGGGAAAGGCTGGAGGCTTTAAATTTACTCCCGTGGTGTAGCGGTTAGCGTTCCTGACTAACGCATTCACGGGCCGCCCAGGGTCGAGCGCATAGGTTCGAATCCTGGTTGGGCAGTCGGTCCACAGTCAACCCAGCATTTCATCCACCCCTAGGGGCTGGTCGATAAAATGGGTACCTGGCTCAGGATATGTTATGACATAAAAAAAGAAAAAAATATTATCCACCTTGGAAAAGACAAGAGTGACGAGTGACTTAATCAGAACCTTTAATCCTTGAAACGAGATTGAAGAAGTGGACACGGGACATTTCTTTGAGATAGAGGGACAGACCAACCAGAAGACATAACACGAAATTGAGTAAGTAGCTGGTAAATATGGATGTAAATAGATCCATACTTTCATAGTATAAGAGTGGTAGACGAACGGAACAAGTTGACCGAGAACATAGCTAATGAAGATTTAAGAGCTTGTATGAAAGTAGAGAGTGTTCAAGATATGGTGGCCAGACGAGTGCAAAACTGTCTCCCCGTACTTTACAAATAGGCAACTGCAAGGGGAGAATGGCAGTGGCAAGAAAAGTTTGCCGATGAAAACATTTCTTTAAGGATTACAGTGGTTGCTGTTGGCTTAGATCCATCAAGTCAGCTGTACATAGTACACACACCAGACACTGACAGTTCAGAGTAAAAAATGCTTTACCTCATTTCACCCCAAATCTTCACTGCTCCCTCTTTTGTCACCAAAGTCTTTGGATAAGGATGTCTGAAAATACTGTGAATATAATCGTGACATAAAAAGGGGAAATTCTTTAAACATCAACGAAAATAGTTTCAAGGGAATCGTTAGTTAGATGTTAATTCACGCGGAGCCATCATTCTGAACTTTGTTCGCTACATTAGCTTTTTCTTTTTCAATCATTTATTTACTAATTTATTTCTTAAGAAACAGCACCAATACAATACACCTGATCTAATCAATCTTAACATGACAACATATATTAATTGGTCAAAGTATTAGGAATCCACTGTTGTGATTTTCATCGGGACTGATGTTGAAATGGCATTAAAATTCAGTCTAACTTCGCATCGAAACAAACTTAACGATAAAGTTACTCATGTTTACGTGCTTTGTAAAGTTCATTGTTCTTACAGAAATATCTGCGGATCAGTTTTATTGAATGATGTTACATTAGGCTATGGTGATATATCCAGGAAAATATTGGGTTAGTTTAATTAAACAGAGGAAAGATACTTCTTCAAATCAACAGAACCTAGGAAAGCTAACTAAACCTCCCAACTTTACAAGATTTGAGTTATTTTTTCAATAATTAAGTTGAAATTTAAGTCATGCACTTAGAATTACACAGCCAAAGTGCTGAAAAAGAATGTAATGTTTTATTTCTTCTGTCATTTAGGATATTAGGTAAGGTTAGTTTTGTTTACATTTTACAAAAGTGCAACTTAATTTTGTGTTAGTTAACCACACATTTTCCATGGTGCACTAACCGTTATCACCTTATCTGAGAACTTTATTCTAAATCTAATGCACTAAATCCTGCTCCACAGCTATGTCCGTAATGACAAGGAAATATATTTAGCACCAAAAAAATAATTAACCATTTCACAAAGGTAGTTTCATGGCGGAGCTAAACTGATTTTTTTTTTTTCAAAATTGCCAAGGCCAAGAAACTTAGAAATACTATATATATATATATATATATATATATATATATATATATATATATAGATAGATAGATAGATAGATAGATAGATAGAT
>JAYMFT010005949.1:0-17129 GCA_038088735.1 Panulirus argus | reverse complement strand
ATATATATATATATAAATATACACAATCCATTGCTCCAAAATTGCAAACACCGTTTCAAGATGTCACATGAATGCTTTCCATTTGTAAAGCTATTGTATGTAGAGATAAGATCTATAATTTTTGGTTTACTTTCTCCTAGTTTCAGTGTGGTCTGTTATGTAGTGGTACACTAGGTACATAAAGTTATCCACACTGTGTAAGAGTCTGTGCCTCCACAATCAACAATATCTATGCAAATCCAGGTTTCCTGGTCAGTCTCCTCATAGTTAAAATTATTATAAATCTTGCTACCTTGAATATCATTGTGTACCTCCATCATTAATTTGGAGATAAAGCAGCCCCTTCATCCTGAGATTTTGCTCAGTTTGCACCAATATGAAACTAAAACGTCTGAGGAAAAAAAAATTAGATGTAAAGCTGGTAAAAATACCCTAACCTACAGCAAGTTTAAAAGATGACTTTATGGTGACTAGTTTTAGAGCATTCTATAACCTTTAATATTTCTTACATTGCACTGATAATAAAGGTATTATGTAATTAAATTCCATAATAGTAAATGAAAGTTATTGATAAAATAATATACCTAATACCATACTTGGTTTTCCTTCTGAAATATTACATATACTGCACAAGTGGGTCACTGTACAGCAGAGTTTCAATGTACAAAAATGTTCTTCATGTTAACATTAACTGGAATAGATATTCTTACATTTTCAGCCCCGTTTTGGAGGTGGACACCGTCGAGTGTTCCAAGAATACAGAGCACCAAAGAAAAGTGAAGAAAAGAATAAAGTCTTCAAAAAATCTCTTCGCTTTATTGTTGTCCGTCATCCCTTCACCAGGTTTGCTGTTGCATATTTGAATCTTACCGTTTGCTTTTATAGTTGTCTATCTTTGATGCCCATTCTCTCTGGGAATTATTGAGGTAGTGGCTATGGCAAGAGTCTCCACTTATCCCTGTTCTTACATGCCTCCCTTGCATATACCATTCCATTTTAATAGGGCTCCCACACCTTCATCCACACAGAATTCCTATTGTCTTTCATGTGCTTCTTTTGGTTTCTTCAGGCAGGAGCTGAACATACACTTTCACACAATAATTCCTGAGATGTAAAGCACTTTTGCACCAAAATTAGATATTGTGCAGCAGTTCATAATGTAAAAAAGTGACAGAGCTAAGAATGGTACTCAGGGAAAGATGAAAAAGGAACTCTCTGTAAATACTGACATCAACTTTCAACCAAGCAGGTAAATCTCTTCTCCATTTTGGAGATAGCAGATGAATTTGTATCTGCTTACAGTTTTTCGATAACCCATGATATGATGAGGATATAGTTATACTGATTATAGTATAATAAGATATGTTGACAGAAGGTAATTAGTAATTAATATGAATAGGTAGCTAAAGGAACCCATGTGCATCTACACTTTGAATGAATATTAATATCTATGTTTATTAAGTTTTTATGAAGATTATCATTGATATAATCTTTTTCTAAAGAAGTTAAGATTGTAATACACTGGCATGTCTACTTGTTCATTTTCTTTACAAGGAGGCAATCAGTACTGTAGCTTCTTAGAACAATGAGTTAAGGCTACTGCTTACTATTATCATACAGCTTAGAAACATTAGCTGAAATATGAAAAAATATATACATGCTTGCAATACTGGAGCTTCCATCTATATCAGACAAGTTATTCGATTCTATTTCTAGGTTGCTCTCAGCCTACAGGGACAAGATTGAAACTCCAAAACCTAAGCCATTTGTACCATACTTTCTGGGTCTACAACAAGCTATCATACTTAAATACCGACTGGTCAACAGTAATGTGACCTCAGACACTCCTACGTTCTCAGAATTTGTTGATTATGTTATAGACTCCACTAAAAATCTAACAACTGCTGAGCAGTGGCATGAAGAGGTGAGTTTTTTGTTCTTTTTTTCACATTAACCCTTAAATGGTGCGAATGATCTTGAAAATCCATCATGGTGGGTACAAAAAAAATCTTTACATTTATGAAAAGATATGTTAACATGCAAAAGTAAGAAAAAATATTTGGAAAGTTATATAAATACCTTTGCATTGGTCTGATTCCCTGCTGAGTGAGGGGTAGAGGGGACTATGGTTGACATGTTTTATTAGGGCCAGATTTCTGAATACTTGTGCAGTGTCTTGTAAATTAATAAGATGGGTGCTTTTAAGATAGGAAAAGGATTACAGCACAGCATCCTGATATGCTTATTTATAGAAGGTACTGGCAGTACGTTGCAAATCCTGGTGAAAATCTCATTTCAAAATCTTTTTCAACTTACTAGTTTCTGATCTGGGAAAGGTAGCATCAGGAATAAACATACAATGTCCTTGTACACATTTAGTCTGTACAGTCATTTTAATGCATAATACCATTAACTACTTTCAACAACCAAGCCCCACAGAAAACTCCATGGACCAGCTTGACTCCCTCATGTTATATCTGTAAACAGCCTGTTGCCTCCCATGTACCACAATGTTTGAATTCTTTTCCTCCAATATATGCCTCTTGCCATCCTAAATGTTCTGGCCCCGACACCCCAAAGCTCCTACTTTACTTCATCCCTACTATCAGTCAATTGTCAAATTTCCAGTTTTACATATTTTGAACCCTTCTATTGAACTTGTACAAGCTTTGGTGCCCTAGTTACTAGAGATGTTATACTTCAAATATCTGCAGTTGCTTTTGCTTATATTGTTGGAGTCCTTCACCTGTTTCTCATTTACATTGTTAGAGTCCTGCAAATATTTCTTAGTTACATTGTTTGAATCTCTCATTTGTTTCCTGGGTACACTGTTGGAGTCCTGAATTTGCTTTTTGGCTTCATTGTTGGAGTACCTCACATATTTTTCAGCTGAACAGCTGGAGTCCTTCATCTGTTTCTTGGTTGCACTGTTTGAGAGCCCCCTTGTTTCTCAGTGGCTGTTGTTGCATGCATTTGATTTCAGGAAAAAGCCATCCCTTTTCAGTTTCAGGTAAAAATGTTCTAGGTATTTAGACGAGTTCATTAAGAGGAAATGCACTGAAGATGAAGTATTAGTAATTAAATAGAAAATTAACATTACCAGTATCAAACAGTGAAAGAGGTAAGCTGAAGACTAGCAGTGATATAAGACTGATGTATGTAAGACAACTTTCGTGGAGGCTCAACTTCACCTAAACATATGTTGCATAGCCTTAAGATAAACTTTAGCATCATTCTAAGTGAGTATATGTATATCATATAATATTGCTTTATTGATATATTTTGAACTTTAGCATGATTAATATTTCCTCTATACCATATATGTCTTTTCTATTTATCTGCTTTGTCTATCTATCTATATCTCTTACGCCTGTTCCAATTGGAACTCCATGAAAGGGGTGGCCTTGGCAACAGGGTCTCCATAACTAAAGAACTCCAGTGAGGCTTCTTAGCCTTCAGTGCCTCACCCTTAACAGGCCAGTGGCAGAAGGAAGTCTGGTGCAGTGTTTGAAGAGGCTCCTGTCTAATGTTCCTAATGACTTCTTCTATCTAAAGCTCCTATTACTGCTTCTACCTTATGTTTTTACCTGATAATCTCTTCTTTATTTTATGTTGAAGGCTCCACTCACGGACAGAAGTCCACATCAAGGCCAGACCCTAATTGAAAAACAGAGGAAATTAAGAAACGGGAAAAAAAGACGGAAAGTATTTAAAAATTTTGGAGAAAGTGAAAGACCTCTCTTTTGAAATGAGCCAGGTCAAGGTAATCATGCCTAAATGTTCCTACCTACAGCTTCTACCATTCTGCCAAAAGGTTGGGTTAGTGCATAGGGCTCACTTCAGGAAAATCTAGAGTTATGAAGAATGAGCTGCATGAGTTAAGTGTTACATATGGCAAGGAGAGATTGTATGTTTATGGACAGAATACCAGTAGTCTACATGTTATTGAGACAGAAAGAAAAGACAGCTACCTGGGTCAGAAGAGTGCAACTTGACAACCACTAAAGTCCTGGCTCACTAAGCAGATGTCACTAACCCTCCTGATACCCAGGCGGGTAGTACTGGTAATATACCTCCCTGGTAGTTGGCTGCCTACCAAGTACTAGCTACTTTCTGCTTTGTTGCAGGTTGCATAGTAGTTAGATAATTACACTTTAATTGTTAATGTATAAACAAGGTTCCCAAACATTACATTGCTGAATTCTCTGTATACAGAGTCCATTACCCACTGTCCCAAGAGCTAGAAGTGCTCATTATCATCTAAAGTAAAAATATGACTACAATGTAATACCTTTCTGTATATCACCCAGGATTCCTATGGTATACACCACTACTGAATTTTGCTTCCCTACAGGTAGTGTGTTGGACACCGTATTGGGTACAGTGTGGTGTTTGTGCCTCTGACTACCAGGTAATTATCAAGCTAGAGACCATGGCTGCAGAAGAACAATTCTTGGCACATGTTGCCAACCTGAAAGAGATCCAGAATATTCACGAGTGGAGGAACTTGAAGAGAGCTCAAGTGTCTTCAGCAGAAGTAGTTTCTCAGTACTATAAAACATTAACAAAACTACAAATTTTGTTACTCTACGAAAGTTATAAGCTGGACTTTGATTTGTTTGGATATTCGTTTGACGAACACCTGAATTTGGCAAAGGAAAGGTAACAGTTATATTTTGAATGTTGATGAAGTATCAAATATACATATCTTACATATAGTTAGGCTCAAGGAATTTTCAAAGTGAGAGAGGGATATGTCCACTGATATAAGTGCAGTTCATCCTTTCTATACATTCTCAGCTGTTAGCCTTCAGAATATGGTACATGTAAACACACAGAAATGTAAATGACTACGGTGAACATCAAACAAAATACCAATTTCTCTTGACGTGAGGCCACATGTACTTGCCCTCTATTAAGGTATTTTTCAGAACGAAAGGCAATTTCTAGAGTATGTGTTTATATTTCTGATGAAAATAAGACCGTTTATCTACTTATGTGAGTAAAGTTCTGCCTATGTAAATGACTGAAATACATAAGTACAAATAAAGAAAACATGTATAGGGAAAAAATATGGAAGTGATACGTAAAGTATGTGCACTGTGAAATCAAGCCTCGAAAAACCCAGGCTCCCTCCCATCCATTTCACACCCTCCTACACCAACACTGAGGAGAATTACTAATTTTGGGGGTATTTTTTTCAATAATGTATGATACAAACATACTACCATATATACTCGTCTATAAGCATACCTCATGTATAAGTTGACCCTTGATATGCCTTGTGTATAGGTCTAGCCAAGTTTTTGAGTGTAATGGAGCAACAAATTAAGGTAATAAAGTACCATATTTTTGGCATATAAAACTCATTTCAGCAAATCCTCACTAAAGCACACTCTATGTCCAATAGACTGAGGTTCAGTGAGCATGAAACACCAAGCACCGAAAACATATTTTTTCCATTTATCATTATGGCACTTTACACTGAAATGCGGGTACTTTAGCAAAAATATTGTATATTTCCATTCATGTATATATTCAAGTCATTTAGGATACAATGTTATTGAAATGCAACAGTTTTAACTAAAAATTATTCAAAAAGCAATCATAGTAACATCTTTTAAGCAACGTAAAAAATCTAAATTTGATTATTTTCATGATTTTATTCCACTTTCTACAGGAATGCGTTTGTCATTTCAGCAAAAATATTACATTTCCGTGAACGTATTATATCAAGCACATTATGAATAGATCACTGTAATATAACAGTAGTTTAACTGATAACTATTAAAAAGAAGTAACATTTCTTGAACATTGGAAGGTTAGTTAAAGTCTTTTGTTTTTGTCATTTTATTCTATTTTATGTTGAAATGCATCACGTTTCAGCAAAAATACTAGTTATTTTTTGAAAATATATTCATTCAGGCACAGTTAAGGTAAAATATCCTTCTGATGTAACAGTTCTTTAATTGAAAACAATTAAAAAAATCATACCATCTAGCTGATACGGCAAAGCCCTGGTCGTAGTGGCTTTGCCTTTGCATCGGCCCTTTCTAAATATTACCAAACGTTGAAACTGTGTTTATACTCTTATTGTCTTGCTTCTTATTTTCCAGAAATATGACAACTTTGTATATAATGCAATTTTACAGTAGTTTTAATTTACAAGTGTTCATTTTTAAAAATACATAAGACACCAAACAAATACCAGTATTTGCGTGACTCTCCCGCACAACTTTTCATTACTAATTGGTACATATCTTATGTTTCTATTATATACTGGCAGTAATTGGTAAATATTTTTCATGTGTGAAGCTAAAATTTGCTCCTAACACTTCCAATCATGCATGAATTTCAACCAAACTAAACTATAACCCATGCACAGATCGACCCCCTAATATTTTGCTTAAAAATTTGGTCTTAAAAATTGAACTATACATATACTCAATTATGTCTTCCTCATGTATAGGTCAAACCTTGATTTTTGGCCAACAAATCAGTGATTTATGATATGCCTTGTGTATAGGTCAACCCAAGTTTTTGAGGGTAATGGAACAACAAATTAGGGCAATAAAGCACCATATGTTACGGTAAATAAAACTCATTTCAGAAAATCCTCACTTAAAACACCTACGTCCTATAAACTGAGGTTCGCTGAGCCTGAAACACCAAGTGCCAAAGGCAACTTGTTTACCGTGTATTATTATCGCATTTTTTACACTGAAACACGGATGGAAAATTGAGTTAGAGTTTCAGTATACACGTGGGTGTGAGGAAGGGCTGTGAGTTGTCACCATGGCTTTTACACATATTTATGGATGGAGTGATAAGAGAGATGAAAGCAAAACTAGAGAAAAGGGGTGCAAAGAGGGAGTGTGGTGGTCAGGCATGGTGTCAATGATATAGACAGAGAATGGTATTGTATAAAAAAAAAAAAAGGTCTGAAAAATTATTATACTGTATTTATTTATTAAATATTCACAATACAAATATTCTTTATATTTACCTACTGTACAATCTTCAGTATAAACATATCTCTCTAACAACAAGTCAACACATTCATTCTGTTCATAAATCAAACAATCTACATATCTTTCAATAATACTTACCATATCAATGTGTTATCATAGTATACATTGTGTTATTATAGTATATTTCCCCAAACTTATATATAAATTTCTTTTATAGTTGTAGTTTCTTGATCAATATTCCAAGAGCTTTAATGTCTGTAAAGTGAGAGCTAAAATCTTTTTCATGACAAAACTATGCTATAAAAAGAAAAAGATAACAGAAATATTAAAAGTACTGATAAGCTTTAATGTATGTAGACTGAGGAGCTAAGAATCATGAAAAAACTGAGGGGCATGGAAGTAATCCAAACTACAATACAAGATCACAAGTTAATGAAGCTCAGGGTATATCAGCAAGAAACTACTTACACAATAGTTTGGAAGGGAGCTTGGTTCTTGAGTAAAAAAAAAAAAAAAAATCTGAAATAAAAAATGCTCTAAACCATATAAAAGTATTGATATTTTTATTAAAATGCAAACTTTAATCTAGCTTGGATAAATATCCTTCCTTTATCTTTTACGTATACTTTCTCCTTGTGTGGGGGACCATTTACACAAATTTAGCATACGAAACAGGCATAATTTTCCACCACTTAAATATACATAGTTTTCATTAATATCAGCTAGTCAAAATTTGGTCAGAATATTATGTTTCTTCCCATCACCTTTACCCAATCTATACTATTGAGCTACTTTGCCAATTTCACATCATTTTATATCATCCCCTCTGGCATTCCATTTCTTTAAAGTACATCCTACTTTGCATTCCTCATCTTCTCAAATCTGTAACAGACAGAATCTTCATAAAAGTTATGCATACAATTATATATACATAAAAAATGAAGATTTTGAAGTAAACTGGTTATTAACTGCAAAATATGAAAATTGAGGGTCCATTACACTAAATTACTTCTTTTACTTAAAATTATTAGAATATTATTGGCCTTACTTTTGTGCTCCAACTTTGTGTGGAATTATGAGAAGGCTAAGACTTGGGAATAGGGCACTGAAAGCAGTAAATGGCATTTAAAGTATATGATGGAATGATATATTTTTCCTTATAGACCCATCAATTAAAACAAGGACTGATCTGAATACTTTCAGAATTCCTTCAAATTCAGTGCCCTGTTAAATGTTCAGCAGCATGGTTATATCAACACATTACAACACAAAGTGAAAATCAACAAAAAGTATCACAAAATGTTTACAGAAAAATATACAACTATAAATAAAACTGACTACAGTAACAGTGGGCTACAGGCAGTAAGTCTTGTAAGGAATTATATCTTTATCAAATAAAAATATCTATGTCTAGGTATGAGACTTCTAAACACATACCCAAACTAAATTTGTTGGAGGGCCCCATAAAATAATGTAATTATGTTTTGGGTTACTATATCATCTTCATTTCTTTAAATGCTTTACATGCAGACCATATACAGTGCAGATGAATACCAAATGGTCACTGCATATTGCACATCTGAGGTACTAGTGTAGTCATCTTCAATGAAAAACAGCACAAGAGAACATAAAGTAATGTTTGTAAAAATCTACTGCTGAATGAAAATTTTCCATCTTCTGCATGGTACCAGTTTGTTTTCCATATGCTAACCCTGAAAGTAAAGTTAAAGTTTTCACAATTCATTTGACAGAGCTAAATGAGTTCATAATAAACATTATTTTGTATGATGATGAGAATCTTATATCAACCTTAAAAGGTAAGAAAGATAAGTCAAAACAAAATCAAATTCCCTAGTTTTCCACAGTAATGTCCACTCTTGGGTATGAAAAACATTTCAATTCACCTAGATTCGTCACACACACACTTAAACCAATCCGATTCTCCCATGTGCTAAACCTCATAACCTTACTTTTATTCATATCAACTCTCGGTTTTCTCCCTTCACACACTCTCCCAAACCCAAACACCAGCTTCTGCAGTTTCTTACTCGAGTCTGCCACCAGGGTCATGTCACTGGCAAACAGCTACTGACTGATCTAACCCCCTTCCACCAACCGGATACTGTACACCTGCCTGTCTCTCCAAGATCCTCACATTTACTTCCCTCATAACTCTATCCATACACAGATTAAACCATCCAGAGTGACATCATATATCCTTGACGTAGACCCACCTTTACTGGAACCATTCACCTTCCTCTCTTTCAACTCGCATACATGCCTTATTCTCTCTATCAAAACACCTCACCTTTCTTCCTAAACATATACATTTATAGTGCCTTCTGCAAGACATTTCTTTCAACCTTTCATATGCTTTCTCTGAATCCATAAGTGTATTATACAAATCCCTATCTTTCTCTAAGTATTTCTCACAAAAAGTCCTTAAAGCAAACACCTAGACCATACATTCTAACCCATTCCTAAAGTCACACTGCTCCTCCCTAATCTGATGCTCTATGCATGGCACCATCCTCTCAATCACCAATCTTCCAGACATTTACCAGATATACTCAATAAACTTATATCTCTAATCTATCCATTCACTACTGTCCACCTTGAAAGAAGGATCAGTATGTTAATAATGGAACCAAACTTAAGCTTGAGATATTTACAGACACACACATCAGATGGCAGTAACTGGTAGGCAGCCAATGACCAGGGAGGTATATTACCAGTACTACCAACTTGGGTATGGGGAGGGTTAGCGAAGGCTGTGTAATGAGCCAGCACACCAGTGGATGTCAGGTCGCACTCCTCTGACCCAGGTAGTTGTCTTTTCTTTCTGCCTCGTCCACACTTAGACTACAAACATTCTGTCCACAAACATAGTCTCTCCTTGTCACACATAACACTTGACAACACTCAACTCACATGACTAATTCTTCGTAACTAAATTTTTTCCTGCGGTGAGCACTATAAGCTAACACTACCTTTTGGCAAAATGGTTGGAGCAACAGATAGAAGTAGTAGGTAGAAACTTTAAGGTTGGAGTATTAGGTAGTAGTCAGTAGGATCATTAGGTAGGAGCCTCTGCAAGCATTGCACTAGAGGTGTCCTCTGCCAGTGGCCTGGTAAGGGTGAGGCACTAAAGGTTAAGAAGTGGCATTGGAGTTCACTAGTGATGAGACTCTATTGCCATAGCCACCCTCTTGAAGGAGTTCCAGGAGGAAGTAGGCATTAGAGATACAAAAATTTAGATCGACACACATCATGATGTGTGATCTGGATATATCTTTATAAGAGCTGAGGACATGTAAAGTGAGTTATCACATGAAGCTGAAAGAAAATCTCCATGCAGCAAAGTGAGTTACACTAATCCAAAGCACCTAAAACAATCTAAAAGGAAGGAAGTAAAATCAACAAGGTATGGCAAAATCAGGATCAGAAGTCAACAGTACTGCACAGCAACATTGTGAGTGATATACACTGGTTGCCAGGATATGTCACCTACAGGTCCATACCTATGATGGATAGTTTGTTGTGTGGTTCTGATTCTCTGTAAATAGGCATTAGCCAGCATCAACTATATCAAGGTGGTTAAAGATAGTGAAAGTCTGGTGAATACATTGCATTGTGGGGTAAAAAAGAAAAATTCAAGCAAAGTTAAGTTATTCAACTGTAACTAAAAAGCCAACAGATGGAAAAGCTGATTGATGGATATGGATGGACAGACAGAAGTCTTCAGAAAATGTGTTCTGCATGTTAGCATGTAATTCTAATCTAATCAAACTAACATCAATATGTTCATACTAACCAATGCCGACCAACTAGTTGCTCTAGAGTGTTCTGGTTGTCAAGTCAGAGAACAACATATGAAAGCTGTGACAGAAGCAGAGCGATACAGATAAGTTATTTTAACTTAACGGAAAATTTCTTTCTGAACAACTTCCATTATCCTGAAGTACATGAAGCTGTTTGGGGTAAAGTCGCAAGGAAGAAGGAACAGTAATAATTAAGAAATACTCTGAGTCCCTGGTTAAAGAAATCAAATGTATGAAACTCACTTCAGGGTGAGCTTCAAAAACAAAAATAAATTTGCATACTCAAAATAACTTACATGAGAGAAAGGAGCACAATGCAGGAAGCCAGCCACTGAATTCTTGAATCACACATGTAACACTCGAGGTGTACTGTAAAAGAAAAACTAATATTAAAAAAAGAAAAGATTTACCTTTCAACTTTAATATTAAAAAGGCATATGTAATTACAAAATGATCTTATACCAAGCATTATGGTAGTGCCATTGAATTAAAAAGGCTGAGTCATGGCAAAGGGTGTACCAGAGGAAGAGAGTAATGGACATATGATAGCCAACGGAAAAATCATGAAGGAATACTTGTCCTAACGCTGATGTTTGGATATTATCCTAAGGATATATAAGTCAGGATCACCTAGAGTTAACCACTTCCTCACCCACCTTACATAAAACATCTCTCTTACTTTGATGTTCTACCTAACTTATTTTCAATGTTCTTCTCCAGGCTCTTATCTCAAAGCTTGCACGTCTTTTGCTTCTAAGGTCCACAATTCTGTATCATAAAACTACTATGTGTTCCTTATTAAGCTTAGTACTACCCATTTCTTCAGCTTTGGGTCAAGTTTACCTGTGAGCAACTATAGTCTCTACTTCCGTGTTACAATCTCCACTGCAAGATAAAACAACTCCTTGCTCTTTCCTTGCAATTCTAATTGCTTTCACTCTGGGCACATGTGCTCTCATTGTTAAAACACTTGCTCTCCCAACTACACTATCTATCATTCACTGGAGACTTTCTGTGCTGTTAGAGAATTGCCTTGCCATAAGCAAATATGACCACATTAACTTTCTCTCCACTGTTGAGGTCTCTGTATAAATGAAAATGGGTAATGGAAGCAGTCCTGCCTGACTTTCTTACCCACCACTCTATGCTCTGATACTCCATAATTTCTGTAAACTGTAACTGTCTGACCAAGATAATATGCTAATTTTCTACTTCTATTCACATTGCTTATCTTTAATATTCTTCATCCCACCATGCACTATCCTTTCTAATCTGCCCACCACCCACCTTTTGCATGCCACATGCATCTCTTGCACATGTCAGCAATGCTTCCCTAAATACCTCCCATTCCTCACCCACTCCCCTTGCTTCATTTACTCTCACCTTTTGCCATTCTACACTTAATCTCTCCTAGTATTTCTTCACACAAGTCTCTTTTCCAAGCTCATGTACTCTCACCACTATGTTCTCATCGACATTTCTTCCTCTTTTCCGAAAACCTCTACAGATCTTCACCCTTGCCTCCACAAGACAGTGATCAGACACTCCACCAGCTACCACTCTCAGCACACTAGCATCCAGAAGTCTCTCTTTCACATGCTTATCAATTAATGTATAATCCAACAATGCCCGCTAACCATCTCTCCAACTCATGTATGTATACTTGTATATGTCCCTCTTTTTAAACAAGGTATTCCCAATCATCATTCTTTTTTCAGCACACAATTCCATAAGCTGTTCACCATTTCTATTCATGACACTGAATACCCCATTCCTCCTTAATATACCCTCATCTGCCACATTACTCACATTTTCATTTAAATCACCCATCACTAATAGCCAGTCTCTTGAATCAAAAACGGCTGATACAATCACTTATCTGCTCCCAAAACATTTGCCTTTCATGATCATTCTTTTCATGACCAGGTGCATAAGCCATTCACCTTCATTTTTCTCCACATCAACCTAGAATTTATTTCCTTGCACTCTATCACACACTTCCACAACTCATGCTTCAGGAGTAGTGCTACTTCCTTCCTTGTCATTTCACCAACCCCTGACTTTATTCCTAAGACTTTTCCAAACCATTCTTTCACTTTAGCCTTAAGCTTTGTTTCAGTAAGAGTCAGAGCATCCAGGTTCCTTTCTTCAAGCATACTATGGAATGATTTCCTCCAGAAACTGAAAATTTTCCTAAAATTACAAGATTAGCTTAGACTGCATTCCTTGCTTATTAGCTACCTGCTGCAATCACTGATATACTAGCCTGATATTTCTGGATCAATTAAATCACCAGAAATAGTGTTAAAGGAGAACATAAATGCCACAGTCTTCTAAACCATTCATCCAGTACAAAAGCAGCAGTTTTCAACTGTATGAGGGCTCAGGAAATTTCTTTATGACTTTCCTACGGTAAACTAATGTCTTTCATATCATACAAAAAGGTGGACAATTATTGCTTAAATTGGTTTCATAAGACTTACCTCTTGCCCAATATCCAGTCGATGAGTGTGGATGATGTTCCTTGAGCCTCTCGAGCTGTAGGGGAAGTCAGATTAGAATAAAAGGTGCAAATTTTCCTGTTCATATAAAACACTATAGATGGCACCCTACTCTGAGTAATCTATTTTTCATACTTACTTCTCATCTTTCTCAATAGAAAGGCAGCAACAAAGACAAACATTGGTTTCATTTGCTCACATCCAATCTCTAGCTGTCATCTACAATGCACCAAAACTAAAGCCCTCTATCTACAGACAAGCCCCAAAGACCATTCTGCGGTTTCTCCTGACTGCTAAAAATGCCCTGGTTCAGCCTAATGACAGGAAGCTGCCCATCATATACTCTGTTCTTAACGCTACCTTGCTAATGCGGGAAAAGGCGAATGTGTATGATGATGAAAATGAATATATACTAGCAGAATAGCCCCTTCTACATCTGGCATAATTATTCATACAAAAAATAATTGCAAAATCTATACAAAGCTCCCTTCTTTTAAGAAGCAAATTTTACAGTGTTTACTATGATGGCCTTCCAAAATAAAGTGGAGGATATGATTAAGCACCAGCATGTTCATATTACAGCAGAACTTAAGAGTGGCATTTTAAAACTGAGTAGCAGGAAATGTATGAGATCTAGAAAAAGACATAGGTAGAGCTTGTACTTTTGCATTACTGAATTTAATCAAATTACTGCTTTTCCGTTCTGTAATGTTATAAAAGTCCAGAGTATGAGAAGAAAATATCCACTGTAAGAAAAAGAATGAATATCAGAATAGTGAAGGGATGCAAAGTGAGTTGAAGTACATAAGGAGGAGGAGTCAGTATGACAGTGAAATGACTGGGGGTAGAAGAAAGATTATTTGTGGAGAAAAGAGATACAACAGGTTCTTAAGGGCCATCACAGTTGAAATTTACAAAAAAGGTTACAGTGATAATACTTTTGAAATCTTACGTTTAAAAATAAAACTACCACAAAATCGACATCTACATATCCCCTTTCACCACCTGCCCCTCTCAGATACACTCCCTAACAACAGAACCTCATCAACACCCCCAACACTGAACAATGAGCAGATCTTATCTTGCCTGGCTTAACAAACAAACCCAAGATCCTTGTGCTACTATATTCAAGTACTAATTGTATCATCTCAACATCTTCAACCTATGCAACCAGCTACTCAGATCCAAAACCTCTAATAGCCAACATAACCAAACATTATCTTTTGCGCGTTTACAGTGCATACCAGAACCATCTGGTGCACACTACATGAATTTTCGTGAGACCACCTACCCGTCCTAATTATGCTTCACCTAACTTATCCAAATTACACAACAAACAAAAACATACACAATCTAGAGAAAAAAAGACTGATCAACATTTATACAATACCTAGAATCCAGGCTCCAAAACTTCACCTCAGACAGCTTCCCATATCTAGACCATGACGTCTACATTTACATAAAATCATCACCAAAGACAGCAAAAGACAAACCACATGGATATAGAAAGAAAGTCACAGATCTCACAAGAAACATGCCCAGACAAAACCAAATGCCATTGACAGAGACCACAAAACAAAGTTAAGCCTAAAAAACACAGTGCCAACCTAATCACAGAAAAGTAAATAGTAAACTGACAATCCATCCTCGACACAACGAACCACAAGGCCAACAAAACATAACTCTGTTGCATAATTTAGAAAATTCACACCTCCTTGTAACCCCTATCCCTATACATTATTCATTCCTGATCTAAGCCAACAACAAACTTATAAGGCACGACTTAAAAATCTGACCCAATCCAACCACATTCTCAACAAAAGACATCAAAAGTTACACAGGATCCACCCTGACACAACCACTGACCCACCCATCACTCCTACTGATACTCATAATTCAACAGAAACCATATAGACCTCTCTTGCAGAAGGCTACAACAACATATCAAATTTCCACAAAAAACACTTTGGCCCAATAGCAATCAAACCCCTTTAAACATCTTCATCTACCCCATGTTACACAATATAATCCTAAACCTCTGGAAACTTGCCAACACAACACTTATCTTGCAATCCCCCACAACCCCTAACTTTATTTCTTTCTATATCCCTACATCATTGCTATTATTAATATCCAAACTCCCTTAAAAACTAATCCACAATATGATCAAAACAAAAATTCTTCCGTGGCCCATGCAAGAAAGTTTTAGCCTTTACCATTCCACTATCACAAATACAGAAAAACCTTACACACCACACCCTGCACTGATTTAATTAGCTACAACCAACCCCTCATACTGCAGCAGTGGCAACAGAAATCATCAACATATTCTATGCTATCTCCTGAGATATCCTAACACAAAAGGTGCTTGACACCACCCTATACAAAAATTATAAAAGCACCTAGTCACTTTGACAGCTGACTGCCTAGCCTGAGCCATATGCAAAGCCTTCCTTTCTAGACTCCTCAATGTCAACTCAGTAATCCCCCCAACACAATTCTTTACCTACCCTCTTCAATCTCTTCCAATATGATCTCCCTAAAGCTATAAACAAACCAGTGTAAAAGTCTTCTTATATGCAGATGACCTCACAATTACATCATAGAATCCTAGCACTAAACAAGCAACACAAAAATGTAGTATTACATCACACAATTAGAACATTGGCTTAATAAAGAATTTCTGTATTCCAAAAGAAATCTACCATCATCCTCTTAACCCCTGACAGACATGAATAAAATTTCCATCCTTCCATAACCCTGCATGGTTAACAGCAATTCATCAAAAACCCAACCATAATAAATATTACATTTGACAAACATGATTCTCACTCCCTACACCACAAACAAGAACACAAAAGATCATAAAAATACATTAAATGCCTAAAAACACTTATTACCATGAGCTTTGGGCAAGAACATGAATCCCTTAGCAAACCTATCCATTCTAAACTATGCCCTACCTGTCTGGTCATTCATCCTTTCAAAAGCTAACGTAACAGAGCTAAAAACCACACAAAACAGACAACTCGGAACAATCACTGGTTGCTTAACATCCATAAACATTCAGTGCCTGTAAAACAAAACAAAACTGCTTCCAAATGCAATACAATATTAATAATAATGATTTTACAAATATTGTTCACATTTCTTAATCTATGGTAAAAAACTAATAATAATGCCAAGTTAAAGGAATGGACACATAATCTTATAACTTACAATGTACAATATGGTGAATTTAAAGAAAAACAAAATTTCTTACTGAGTGTGTAATCAGCATGTCTAGTAGCTGTGGGAGTGGGAGGAGCTGTGTGTGGAGTAAACATGGGAGAAGAAGGAAGACCACCTATGGTTATTCGGCGTCCCATGCTGGCTGATGAACCCTGAAGACTTAAAAGGGCTTTCTGTTCCAGAGAGTCATTCAGTTCTCTAAGTTCAGCTAATCTGGAAGAGGATGAGTGAACAAGAAAGAGATATAAAGTTATGTAAAACAAAATCTGCATGAAGTACTGGTTTTACGTACATACACTCTTTTAAAATGCAATGCAGCATGTCTAAGCATAAAAAACGAACTTTTTTCACGTGTGACATAGGCTGGAAAATTGCGCATCTTGAATTCACTTTTCTTTTTTTTTTCACTGCAGTAGAAGTAGCTGTGGCAACTGTTCTTAAAATACATGCAAAGGCTAGATCAGCTACTTTTAAAAACATATGTTAGTTGAGATGGCAAAAACAAAACTAAATATACATATAATATTATCATTATTATACTTGATCGCTGTTTCCCGCGTCAGCGAGGTAGCGCCAGGAAACAGACGAAGAAAAACCCATCCCCC
>JAYMFT010005938.1:0-17129 GCA_038088735.1 Panulirus argus | reverse complement strand
GATTCGTCCTTGTATGGAGTACTGCTCCCACATTTGGGGTGGTTCTAGCTCTGTTTCCTTACTTGACAGTGTTGAGTTGAAAGTGATCCGATGTCTGGGGTAAACCATGGAAAGGTCTGTGGGGCCTGGATGTAGATAGGGAGCTGTGGTTTCGGTGCATTACATATGACAGCTAGAGACTGAGTATGAGCGAATGTGGCCTTTTCATCTGTCTCCCGGCACTACCCCGCTGATGCAGGGGGTGGCAATGCTATTTCCTGTGGGGCGGGGTGGCATCAGGAATGGATGGGGGCGAGCAAGTGTGAATATGTACGTGTGTATATGTGTATGTGCATGTGTATGTATATGTTGGTATGTATATATATGTACTGTGCATATATGTGCATGTATATATGTGTGTATGTGGGGGGATGGGTCTTTCTTCATCTGTTTCCTGGCGCTAACTCGCTAACGCGGGAAACATCGATCAAGTATAATAATAATAATAATAAATAATAATAATAACAAAAGTATTTCTCATTGAACATCTTATCACATAACTTATATATTAATATTTACCAATATATCAATCATTCTCTGTTACCTTCACCTCCATTTCCATGAAGTGTAACAAGTGCACACATTCTCTCAATTCATTCATAAACATCCTTAACTTATGTTTAGTATGTTACACTAAACAGGGGCTGCCATACTAATGTAAGTGCTCTTTAAATTTTCATTTTACATTTTATGCTGATCTAGTGTTGGTACTGGGGTTGGAGATCCTAGTTCTTAAAAATCAATCTCTGCAAAGGTGTATTCAGTAAAATTTAGGTCATCTTGAACACACGTACTTTTCACTTACATACATTCCAGGAGCAGGGGGCTGGAAATCCTCCCCTCCTGTTGTCACTTTTCCAAAAGAAGGAACAGAGAAGGGGTCCAAGTGAGAATTTTTCTCTAAGGCTAAGTCCTCTGTTCTTAACGCTACCTCTCTAATGCGGGAAAAGGCAAATATGTAAGAATAAAATGAATAAAAACATTCATTACATCTATCACAACCTCTGTCTCCACTATCATTTCAAGCTCTTAAGAAATTAGTGTGAAAGCACCATGATACATCCCAACTCTCTCCCCCAGCACCTCTGCAGTAACTTAATTCATGACTAGTGCCTTCCATCTCACATTTTCTATTCCCTTTAAACCTCTCCACAGTCAAATGATCTCAAAGACTCCTTTTGATCTTTCCATTTACCCTACTTTTGAAACTCATAAATATATAGCAACTCCTTCACTGCCTGTAATACCCAAAAACTTTTCAAAATAGTCCTCCTATCCCCGTATATCCTGTAGCTTTTATTACTACAAATTACATCCATAATATCATCTCCTTCTAAAATAGAAATTAGTACTGTAATATGAATCTCAGTTCAAATTACAATGACTTTATGACTAGATGGTCTACTGCAGCCACAAACAAGCTACTTATGATGCTTTTATGCTCATTACCAAATGAAGTTCATATAACCACCAATGAGATTCACCAAGGATTTCTAGATGCTTATTTTTCCCTGAATAATGTACTCAACACTACAGTTGCAGGTGAGCTAAACAAGCTAAAAAGCAAATAATCGTAGTAAATTTACACAATTCTAGTTTAACGAGAGATTTATGTTGCTTACTTGTGAGATATTCCCAGCCAGAGAATGTTGATGATGCACTGATGTAAAGTCCAAACCAAAGGAGGATCTCCCCAAAATAATTGGGGTGACGTGACAGTGACCACAAGCCAGAATTGATGAATTTATCCTGGAAATAAGTCAAAATTATCTTATTCTCAATACAAGCAACTAAAGAAGATGTATCTTGTAAACAGGCTGTCCAGTACGCACCTGTCCAAAGAGTTCAGTCAACGTGTAGCTACTTATGATGACAATGTTTACAGACTTCTAAGAACCCGTGTCTTAACTCTTGTAATCCACTACTTTTTCTGGTGAATCTTCAATACCACAGATGTCTATCTTAATCTTATTAATCCCTCCAATCTTGTATTCCATTTCCCATGATCCATGAAAAGTAATCATCTTTTTGCTGTTAATCCAGTCATTCAAACTTACAAACAAAAATGGTTGCCCTACTCCTATCCTGGGCTTATAGCATATTTCCGGATTAACCTTTAACACTCTACTAAGAAGTCAGATTATCAATATTCCATACCCTTCTCAATCAATGAATTTGGCAATTCTAATTCTGACAACCTTGCAATAGACAAAAATATACTATCACAGTAATTGGCAGCTCTATTTTTGACAGCCTGGTAACAGACAAGGATTTTACACAGAATTTGGCAGTTTGAACAAGTAATGAGTTTTCACTGGGTCAGTCAGACTGACGTTTCTCAGTCTGTTTGTTCTATGGGGTTCCCACATGGGCCCCTCTACCTTCAGTTCTTGTTTGGGCATTCCCAAGGGCAGATGCATAACTCTATGCTCTTATTACTTCTTTGTGTTTTATGATGTTTGGGTCCAACAGACCCATGGATACTGACAGTGTAGGGGATAAAAAACCTATAAATAATAGATGGCTTCTGTCTGACAGCAGGAAGCTAAGGGTGAGGAGAATGGATACCGCAAATAATAAGTTATGTTCAGAGGAAATACCTTTTTTCGTATCAATTTTGAATGCTTTTTTTTTTTTTTTTTTTCCAATAACTACATCCACTTCTGTTTTCTTTATGTTTATATCTTAATAAAGTTAAGTAAAGCTTAAAGTTCATGCACATTGTTTTTAAGAAATTGCAATCAGACCCATTCTACTATCTGGACTAATATTACATGAACATCTCCAGGTCCTAAGTAATACATATTCTATGTTACTGACCATATGTGGGTGAAGGGTATGTAAGGAACTTAGCAAAAAATGTGAATCAATGCACTTTCCAGACAAGAGTTTCAATCACTGGATATTATACCTGCTGAAGTACTAATACTGAATTCTACATAATGACAAAATGCTAACACAAAAATGTAATAATATATAAATTGTCATTAAGACAACTACTCTCTGTTCCTCTACTTCATAGATTCTTTGAAATACAAGTATTTACCTTATTTGCGGGGTTATTTCTGAAGACTGTTTTCTGGTAGTCAGCCACAACTTCAACCAGGAATCCCATGGTCCATATGCCCCAACCTACATAATCTCGGGTGCCAATGGGATGCTGACGGGGTGATAACACCACTAACAAGCTAGGCAATAAGGTCACCAAGACCCATACTCCTGCCCAAAGATGAAAATTAAAGTTAAGCTGCTTATCTGTGCATAAGTCTGTTAAGCTAATCTACAACCTCATTTAGATATTCAAATATGTGTTCTTTGCCTTCTTATCAAAAAAATCTGGACTTCACAAAATGAAAGACCTATGTGATATAAATATTAGACATGTATTCATTTTCCACAATAAAGGGAGGACTGAAAATCTCTTATCAAAAAAATGGACAGTTACTGAAATGGACAAAGGTGAAATGAGGTCAGACTATGATCATTATCTCAAAGGGTGCAAATTATAGGGAATGTATACAGTAAGTTGAGCCAAGGTGACACAATACCCAATTTACCACTACGAAACCACATTAAGAAATTGATATGACCATTGCTGACTTTAAAGGAGGACCAAAACCAGTATTTACATTTTGCATAAAGATTTACCTGTAGATCTAACACTCAATCCAATTTAACTGAGGCTGAATCAGTGACATAAGCTTTACATCTAGGATCATAAAGTAGTATTTAAGTTAAGTATCCCTATATGTTTCAACGTACTTTCACCTTTATGAACTTGTAGTCTTCTTATTATTTCCACAATAGTAACCTAGGTCATGTAATATCTTTTTATCCTTTTTTGAATGACTTATATGTAATATATTTTGAGATCTGCTTTCCTGCTCTCCCTAATCACCATATATTAGCATGTATACACTTATGATTCTTCATTAGTTGAACTAATTTCACTCGTAGCTACAATGATGTCATATACACACTATTTCCACCTTCATGACAAAAGATGCTTTCTTTCTTCACTTAACTATTCATTATCCCTGTACAAATAATTACAACTTACCTTGAAGGGTCCAAAACACCCACAACAAAGATGGCTGCTGCAAAGCCTCTTTAAACCTACGATCATGGCCTGATTTCATGACACGAGTGAAAAGGAACATACCAAGTCTGGAAAAAAAAAAAAAAAAAAAAAAAAAAAAAACTTTCTGAATCATAAGCAAATTCCAACTATTTCTGAGTACGATCTTACATGCTGTAAATACCAATACCCATGAACAAAACATGTTGGCTCATACAGTCTTCCTAATCCCTCAGAACACTTTTCATTGTTAAACTATATAACAAGCCATAAAACATGCAAGAGAATAACCCATAAAAGAAGCAGTTTTTATCAAACAATAAAGAAAGACAGAAACTGTGTAAAATTCAAGGCTATCTTTGTATGAACATAAACATGAAAGCTAAAAGAGAAAACTGTGGAAATAATTTCAAAAGGAAAGTTGGCAACAGAATCTTAGAAGATCAGTCATTGAATGTACGGTAAACCATTAAAAGGGTACATTACTGTTGGTGTCAAGAAGAAATTATGATCTGAACAAAATACCTAGGTCAATCTTTTAAAAAATACAACCAAAAACATAAGAAAGGAAGATGGAAAAGTCAATGAAAAATTCAGTAAAGACATTAATATAAAAAGATGACCAAGTCATAATGAGAGGAGAATGGGGGCGATGTACCTCATCTTTAATTCTAGCCCTTCCCATGTGGTGCACAGTACAACATGACCATGACCCAGTTAATTTACAGTACACAAAAAATCAAGGTCTGAATCTTATGACTTGATAAGACACTTTAAAACTATGAAACAACTGAAAACAAATAATAGCATCTTATGGTACTGCCTGACCTTGACAACATTGTGCCTGACTGGAGCAGTTGGTAATTCTACAAACTTTTATAGTTTTGATGTTTCATTATACAGGATAAAACATTATAATAATCAGTAAGTAAAAGTAAAATAAACAATAAAACAAGCACAAATGAAACTCAGATGACACTGAAGCCTTACTCTCTCACTTTATAGTGCACTGTATTGAAACATCTACATAATTTCTGCACATTATTACAGTGAAATTAGGTGATTTTTTTTCAATGGTACAAGAAACTGTAGAGTTGCATACATTTTTCAACAACTTGTAAAACAAGTTATGAGGGTTGAAAAGGTTAACTTAGTGGGATATCATACTAAGGGATCATACGGCTATAACGCCAGGACCCTCTATCCAGGGGTTTCGGCAGCTCCAAAATTGTTTAGGTAGAGAATGAAGGGGATTGGAGTAAAAACTGCTCCTTGGGAAACTCCATTATAGAGTTTAAGTGTTCTAGGGGTAAAAACTATCATAAGTGACTGCTACTGGAAGAGGTGCAGCCTTGGAGCTGAACGAGTTCCTGGAAAAGGGTCCTGGGGAAATTTTAAATAAATAAATATATATATTTTCATATGTCTACTGTATTCCCTATAGCATGGTAGCAACAGGACCAAAGAATGGCCAAATTCCCTTATATCCATTTTCTGTCATAAACAATGCATCAAAAACAGGGCCCCTATCCATATCCATCACCAAACATCTTTCTGTGGTTTTCCCTGACCACTTCATATGCACTCGTTCAACCTAATGACAGCACAATGTTCCTTGTATGCCACATCACTTTAATTTGCTCTGTCCCATACATATCGAACATCTTCATGCATGTTCAAGCCCCATCCACTCATACTATCTTTCACTCTAGGATTTCATTACTCATTTATTATACTTGATTGCTTATGAGGTGCCAGGAAACAGACAAAGAAAGATCCATCCACTCACATACAAACATATATACATACATGCACATATATGCACAATACATACATATACACTCTAAGAAAAAACGGAAATACTGTGCTTTCAAAGTTCTCTTTCCGCACTCTTCCAAAGTCATCACCAGCTGATAAAGTTTCTCTCTGGAATCTGCTACCAGAACCATGTCAACTGTATACAACAACTGATTCACCTCCAGTGCCTCTCCACCTTCTACATGACTTAGAGCTTCCCCCTCAATCTAAAACCTTACTCACCACTCTATCTGCAAACAGATTAAACAACCACAGTAACATTATACATCCTTAAAACTTAAAACTTTCAATGAAAACTACACACCCTCCTCCCTACTCACACACATGCCTTACTCTCCCAGCAGAAACTCATCACTACATTTAGTAACTTTCCATTTAACCCATTTATCCACGTACATTATAATATATAATAATTAAAAATTCAACTCACCTGAAAGCCCATATGGTAACACAGCCTGTCTGGATTGATTGACGAGGGTGCCCAGTGCCATTCCATTTGTAATTAAGGTACGCCAGCAAAATATATGTTGCGGAACCTAAAAAAAGAATAATTTCCCATAAATGTGAAAATCCACTCATATATACATACATGCACATATATGCACAATACATATATATACAGATCAACATATACATATATACACACACATACACAAGCAAATACACATATACATATTCAAACTTGCTCGTCTCCATCCCTTCCTGACGCCAACCCACCCCACAGGAAATAGCATCACCATCCCCTGCGTCAGCGAGGTAGCACCAGGAAACAGACGAAAAAAAGGCCACATTCACTCACACTCAGTCCCTAGCTGTCATATGTAATGCACCGAAACCACAGCTCCCTATCCACACCCAGGCCCCACAGACCTTTCTATGGTTTTCCCAAGACATTTCACATCTCCTGGTTCAGTCCAATGACAGCACGTTGACCCCAGTATACCACATCGTTCCATTTCACTCTGTTCCATGCATGCCTTTCACTCTCCTGCAAGTTCAGACCCCGACCACTCAAAATCCCTTTCACTGTCTACCAACACGAAAATGGTGTACTATCCTCATGGCATTTTGATAGTTACTTAGCAGCTGAAATGAAATATAGGCAAAGGATGTGGAGATATAGTCCGAGATGCAATTAACTGTTTCCTGACACACTACTCTGCTGTTTACTGCACTTAGGATTTCTGAATACCTCTGACCATATACAACACACTTGCAATCAAATGCCAATGGCAGCTTCAACCTTATACAGAACATCAGCGATTAATATAGTAATGTAGGTAAGGCAATTAAGAAATACAAAGAGAACTAATAAAAACCTCACTTAAGTAGTGGAAATGATAACCGATATATACCAACATTATACATATCCCTCTCCTCGAGACTGCAAGGCTACTTGCTGTTATCTCTTCATTGACATCCGGCACCATGATGGCAATGCATTTTCCCCAAGTGTAAACTGGCATATTTTCACTAGAATACCATATTGAACATTACCATAAATTTTAAATGCTAGTGAGGTAGGTGAGGTTATTATAAGTCTGTTGATTTTTTTTTATATGAGAATTACTGACTTGTTCGTTAATTAACCTAAGTTTCCTTGATATACTACTAATACCTTATTTATTACTGTTCAAAATGTAAGATAGATCCACCCTTCGCAGGTATTCATGTTAGCACAACAGACTATATGAAGCACCTAAAACTAAAGCTGCCATCTCCTAAAAATAGTTTTTCACCCTAAATATAATTCACAAAATTAAGACTGAGTGCCCTGCCACATTAGCATTCCATATCTAAATATTCTTTTAACTTATCATGATTTACCAGCAAACCTGCCAACCTCAGAACCTAAATATTCCTGACTCAAAACCTTCAAGGATATTCATAATAGATTCACCACAAAAATCACTTTGAAACATCATAAAGCATAAAAATTATTAATTATCCAGCTAATTTTTCCAGTCTTAGTCGACTGATAAATAACGGAAACTAAAGACTAATAAACCGTCATAAATAACCTGCCAGATCATAAAACTTCTCAGTCTTCATGAACCAGGCGACGGCCCATAACCCCCACTGCAGCTGGAAATCCACCACGGCTAGTCTGGTTAGGGTGCTGCTGTTCCAGAACCATTGCCAGGCGGCTTCCAACACGTAGGACATTGTGAGGGGAAGGTTAAATGACTTACAACCACCGCCAGTGGGGCTGAAATCAGGTGAATGTGCTGACAAAAGCTAATAGCTACCACTCAGCTGATAACAGGGAAGGCCAAAGTGCATCTCATTTTCTGTAGTTTCTCCTGCTCGTATACGAATTTATTTTTTTACATAATGTGCGTTGAGCAGTTTACTTGATCTATTTTGCGTTTACTCATAGCCTTTGGTTATGTTTTATGTAACTATTCTCCTCGGTTCAGGAAGGGTATCCACGAAACCATACTAGTGCTCGGCCATGTCTGTTTACCTCGAGTAGCGCGATATTCAATTTTCAAAGACGGGGAGACATTTATCCACTTTAGAGACGGCAAAAACGGGTTTAAAACTCTCCCTGCCACGACGCGAATGTTATTCACACACATAAGCGGTAAACATGAGTAATTCTATGGTATGATAGCCGAGTTTCTTTATTTGTCGAGGCGAAACGATTCCAACGACCACGAGGCTCGTTAGCGTAGTCCTGTTGAGAGGGTAGCGGCCCTTGACTTCATGATAATGGCCACCGATTAATTTTTATATGATCAAGCAATGGGTGCCCCATGAGTGTTGAACTCCCTCCATATAAAGCATAAGAGTCATTTGCATACACATACACACGTCCCTGAAAACCTAACCTATTTTATGAACAGCCTAAAACGTACTACAGGTCATAAGAACCCAAGGTACAGTAAGGGCTTAACTCAAGGATCTAACCCGGAAACTTAACTAAGAATATAATCTAGAAACAGCCTAATTTGACAATCTGCCTACGGGTTAACTTAAGAACCTTAAGACAGAACTTAGACCAAAACAGAAACATGACCTCGGACTTGCGCTGAGAATGTAATCTCTACCTTAGGACCTTATAAATGAAATTACCACAACCCACGAGCTAAAGCCAGAAAGTATCTAGGGGCCCTTGAACCCAAGGTAGGAAGTAAATGAAGGAGAGACCCAAAGGACACTTAATTAAAGACTTAACTTTGTTACCCATCGCAAGATTCCGGAGACTGAAGGAATCCAAATTAGATTTTTGTATCGAAAATTAGATCACGAAACAGGTAAAAGCTCAATTTAACTAGATATTACATGTCGGCGAATGCAGAAAATATCCAGAACATGAATAATTTTAAATCTAAGTGAACATATATTCATACGCACAACTGGGCAGGGTTGTGTAAATCGTTTTGCTCGTAAATGACACATGTTCGTGCGTCTCACTCACTCTTGCCAATTTCTTCTTCCCGGCGAAATTTATTGTAAAGGTCCAAGTTAAGAGCATCAAAGACATACCTCAGCAGAGATTTTTAATAGAAATATACCAATAATAGTTCTTTTTTATGAACAGCATAAGTGACAGATAGCGGGGAAATGATAGTGAGGAGAGCTAAAATGACCGGAAAGAGTGGGTTAAATGTAAGGAAATTTTTTGAGAAATCAAAAGAACCTATGAAAATGTATTTTAACCTACTCTTGTAATCTAAAATTACCGTATATTAGGAGTCACGAGTCACTTAAAAAAAAAAGTTTCACAGAGAATATGTAATGCTGTTTTGCAATGTTAGTGTTTAGAGCATAAAAAAGATACTTTTGGAGCTTAATTTAGAGTATTATAACTTACTGAACGATAAAAAGATGATAGTGGTGAAGGATATATACATCAGGGAAAATGTTAAGATAATCACCATGACCATATGGAAAACTTAGTGTTAGAAGTATACCAACACTAAATTGGTCTGCTGTGGGTATTATATGGAACAGTTGCTTGTGGTGTAGTGTGACAAAACCCCAAAGGTACTTGTCCATGTGGATTAATATGCTTAGATGGCACACCCGCTTGAGTGTTAGGGAAATGTGCCTCTGAGCTGGCACCTATCCTCGCTTACATATTATGCCTCTTTTTAAAATCTCAGACTTCTCCTTCCAGTAGCAAGCATACCTTGGTGCAGACCATCCTAACATAAGAATACAACTCACCCTTCCAAATGTTGCCCCACTGCTGTCGCTTCTGCTGTTTCCAAAGTCTTTAAAACTCTCACTGCCTTGAACATTTCACATTACATTACCCTCTTTCAGAACACCAGTATGGATACTGCAGTGCTAGGTCTACTGGGATCTAAGTAACTCGCCCTTAGCTCTCCTCTCTCAGGGATTCTGGTGAAACTTTTGTCATAACCCTCAATAATCTTTGCTTTCTAAACTCCCTTCCTTTGGCTTCATTGCTTATCTCTGTTCTCTAGCACTTTATTTCCTGTCTTGCCATTCCACTGGAGTAGTTGTCAATAGATCAACTTCCTCTTCTTATCCTATCAATAGTGGTGTTTCTCAAGGTTCTGTCCTACCTTCTATTCTCTTTCTTCTCTTAGTAAATGATGTCTCTTCTACTTCTAACTATATTTTCCTTATGTTGGTGATTCCAACTTGCATACTTCAACTCACCTCTCCTTCCCTCTTCCTTTTAATAAACATTTTCTTTCAAGTACAGATTGTATTTCTTCCTTTAGTCTGGATCAGCACATCTCAGAATGGGGAAATGATAAACTTATAAATCTAATAGCACTGAAATGCAATTTCTCCCTCTATCTCTTTCTAAAAATCATTTCCTTCCCTCTGTTCAATTTATTAACACGACAATTCAATCCTGTAGTAACATAAACACAACCATATCCTCCACTCTTCCCATAAAACTCCACATAATCAACATAAAAAAAAATCTACTTCCCAAAAGCTGTGAGTACTGTAAATATGCCACATTTTTTCTTGTGAACAGATATATCCACAGGGTTTTCATTACTTTAGAATATTGTACTACTAACAAATTTTGGGTAGGTCATCCTTCACCTCTATTAATTAGAGAGGAATCAAAAGCCTTCCATCTCATTATTCTTTTGGCATCACTTCTCTCCAACCTTCCCTTTCTGTACACTGTGATGTTGCTGCTCTCTCTGTTCTGTAGGTAATATTTTTGTCCAGTGTTCTTGTGAACTGTCTACAGTTGTCTCCATCCCAAAGGTTTGGACCTGAGGCATGCATTTTGGCTACTGCTTCCCATAGTTTCCATGTGGAGACTGGCCACTCAAGGATTGGCCATTATGATACCTCCATCTTTCCTCAAACAGATAAGCTGTGTAATTTGCTTCCTTCTTTTGTCTTGCCCTCTTCATGTAAACTTTCTTTCTTTAAAAGTCACGTCAACCAACACTCACAGAGCCTTGATAAATTTATACTTTCTTTTCCTTTTATTTTTTCCTTTCACTTTAAATGGCCCTGACTGATGCATGTTTTGTCCATGCCATGTGTATGCCATCCAAATTGCCAACAGTACACACTGGTAAACTTGTTCAAGTGACCAAGCAGGAATTGTCCTCACAGAATCTAAAAGAAAGAATCTTTTACTGTGACTGACTACAGTAGAAATATGCCTGACTGACAAATTAAATATGATGGCAGGAAGTATTGTTTGTATGCATAAGACTAAACTGTTATAGGAAATTGTTTTTCCATTTGACATTACCACCTTCAATTATTTATATCTACACACTCTTAGTGCAAGTAAGAAGATTGATTTACATAAATTTACCTGCCACTTGGTTAAAGGCATTTCTGAGGAATATTATCTTAAGTAATAACAGCCCCTACCTGGCAGTGATGATGACCAAGCCCAATACTGCAACATATATCATTCCCAGCCAGCATAGCCTTGGTCTGATTCTACCTGGAAGTTTAACAAAAAAGAAGTCGCTTGAGTCTAAAGGATATCTTCTAATACAGTGCAGAGACAAGTGTCTCTAAGAAAAACAACACGTGCGAAGAATGTCATGTTCCCCTTTGTTATTACCTTTGTTTTACTGATTTTCGTTATATGTAAAAATATTAGTATATAATGTACTAAGTTTGGGAAGTATAAATAAGTAAAAACAAGAGGAGAACACTGGTTTCTTGTTAATCATAATTAGAACATATGAAATATTTCTTTATGTATATGTTTTCATATATATTTTTTCCTGTAATAACACTGAAAGCAAAATAATCAGGTATCCTACTTCAGTAACAAAACATGGTTTTGGTGAACAGTTGAAGACTATTGGATATGACAGCTGTAATATATTGTTTCACAGTTACATTAGATTGTACAGTATTACCTCCCAAACCTGAACACTCTGAATGCTAGACCTTCCGTAACCTGGACCTTAGCTATTCTTTGAATTACATGAGAAAAAAAAGGTACCATTCCCGGTAAAGGAAACATAGTGTGAGTGGAGGCATTGCTACTGTTGATTAAAAAACCGAGACTGAGTGGTTTTTGCTTTTAATGAAGCATCTTATTAGCCTGTAGCACTCGCATTAGCCCTTCCAGCATCCCTCTTGCACAGTGTTTGCATAGGCTCCTACCTAATGTTCGTATCGACTCTATCCAATGCTCCTATCTACTACTTCTAGCTAATAACTTAGAAATGTGGACACATATACTTACTAACCTTCCTTTCAAATGTTTAGACACTTCACTTGTAGAAGGTGACTTCTAATTCTGCGAATTAGCCTGGGCTTGTCATCATCTACCTCAGGCAGGATATAATTCTCAGGTTCAACTGCTGCTAATTACTTTTCTGACTAGCTTTTGTAGCACTGGTTAACTTTAAAATCTTGCCTCTTGATTGGAGAATACTGGCAAACAGCCAACTGAGGGCAGAGCAGTTGCTTTTTTTGGTGGTTGGCTTCTTTGTGACAGAAATCCAACCATCAAACCTTCCAATAAGTCATTGACATGTTAATCCATTAACTCCCTCTGCTTAAGTGTACAAATAAATCACCTGAAAACTTAGTGTCCTTTGTGATATATTTCTTTTACACATACAAAATTTTTTTTCTTACTTGATCACCTTTTCCCACATTAGTGAGGCAATACCAAGAACAGACAAAGAAAGGCCACATTCACTCATATATGAAAAATTGGAAATGTGTGTTTCTGTGTGTTTAAAGATTTTCCAAGACCATGCTTGGTATGGGCTCTTGTCAATGACAGCCTATTATTAGGTGTGCCATTACATGCACATGGTAGCCCATGTGTAACTATAGCATAGTTGGCTCTTGGTTGGATGGGTGTGTAGTGTAACACAATAAACCACTTCATCCAAAAAAAATGAGTGATTGATTCTGAGTGAGATGAAATTAAAGTGTTCATTCTGGACTTTTATTTTAACAGATAACATATAAATAAATAAAACTTAAAAGGAATACGATCATAAAAAAAAGTGCATTAAACAAATCAACAGTCCTTCAAAATTCTACAGGATTAAAACACCTATATCACAAGCCATTAACAAGTACATAACTTAAATTTCTGCTACCATTCTGCTAGTAATCCTGGTCTGTCATTTGTTCAGCTACCCTCAATTAATTGTCAAATATTCTGAACACCTAACCCTACCCTAACATTCTGAAAGCAAGTTCTAAGTAAATGGGAGGAATGATCAGTGGCATATCAGTAAATACAGCTCACAATGGGAAATAGTTTATGTGACCTAGTACACAGCTTTCTTAAATTCAATCACTAACAAAGCATAATATGAGGTGTGTCAACCTATCCAAGACCATAACCATGAACATATAAACAAAGAAATATTCTGCTGAACATCCTTTCAGAAGGCAACACTAAAATATCTCCTCCCATCCAGACACAATACCTTCCACACCCTGCAGTATTTCATAAAATCAGGATTTAAGACATTGATGCAAATTGGCATATTCAATTACCACAAGTTTTACTGTATGGGCATTATAGTGGCTTGTTTCCAAAACTGAGAAAAGTGTGAGTTTAATGAAATATTAATATTTCCATTAAAGGTTAACTGACCTCACAAGCATACTTTTAATAATCACCTATGCCATGCATGAATTCATTACAAAAATAATAATGGTTGTCCTATCTAGTCTTTGGTTCAAAAACACAAAATCATGAATCAGAGTGAGTATATTGCTGCAAATTTGGAACACTTGGGAATATCATATCTAGTAACGTTCTAGCATCCCATGCATCACTGATCACATCTGACAATGACCCTTCTTGGCTACCTTGGTTAGCTGTTGATGTAGATGTCTCTAATGTTCTGGGTGTCCAGGTACAAGAAACATTCAAAGGAAGATTCCCTACTATTGATGATGAAGTAGGTATGTGTGAATTCTGCTGTATCTCTTTCTGTGTAGTTACTGCTTTCATTTCAGTTACACTCTCCGTGATATTCCTGTGAGTTACATTGGATGCTGAGATTACACAGCTTCCACAAGTGGATGCTACATTTAATCTTGAGTCATTAATCAAATCTGAAGCACTGACTTTGAATAAATCTTTCAAATTTCTACTACCTAACAATACTGATGCTACATCTATTTGGTGAGCATTTCCACCCACTGTTTCTCTTTCTCCCATTTCATTCTTTTCACTAAGACCATGTGCTGAGATTGGAAACTTTTGTCTTCCTTCTAGGCCTTTACTAAAATGAAAATTATTTGTGCCAAGAGAAGAGCATCCTTTTTTCCACTGCTTAACAGTATTTGGGGATACTAAGCAACTTCCAAAATGTTGCTAATGCATAAACATATGTCTGTTTAATTGGTCCTCCTCCAAAAAGGCACCACCACATAAGCCACATATCCAACATGACTTGTCAACTCCTGCATGATTTTGCGCAGATGCATGAGCACTTAGGGAAGCAATATCAGGAAATATTTTTCCACAGTCAGGGCATGAACAGCTTTTTCTAACACTCTGATTTGTAATGCCTTCTCTCATTTCTTTCATACCAGCTTTCTTTTTTTCTTTTAAGAGCATAGTGGGTGAGTTGTGAGGCATTCTGCTATGCTGTTCCATTGCTTCAACACCTGAAAGACTTAAAAAAAAGTATAATAATAAAAAGTGTTCACTTAGTCAAAATGTGCACACGTTTGGGATATGTAAATCATTTTGTGATTTATTGAACTTGGTCTACCTTAAACATGTATGTGAATTAAGACAGTTATCATGTTAATACATTATGAGGAACTACTTTGACATGTCTCTGACTAATGAAATACATGTAAAAATGATTTCTAACCCAATGGAAGTCAAAATAAAAATACTGTAATGTTACAAACATCATAATATACTGTAATGTTACAAACATCATAATATACTGTGTACAAAGGAGGCATGTAAGGACAGGGATAAGTGGAGACTCTGCCAGGGCCACCCCCTTGATGGGAATTCCCAAAAGGAACAGGTGTCAGAGATATATATGGATAGGTAATAAATACTTTCAAATATGGTGTGAAAAATATATCTATTTGGATAATATCATAATTACACCTATTCCTCAATTCAAGTAAGACTGATACTATGATGTGGAAATCTAAAACAAGGGCTACTTTGCAACAGTATCCAAACTTCAAACTGGCAAAGAAATCCAATGGCCTGTTAAGGGTAAGGCACTAAAGACTAAGAAGTGGCACTGGAGTTCAACAGTTATGGAGACTTGTTTGCCATGATGCCCTTTGGAAATAGATATACAGACATACAGATAGATAGATAGACAGATATTGTACTGTATTGTACAGAACAGTAAAGTAGTGACCAGTGTGAACACACACACAACACGTATTTTCTTTTTCATACTTGATCGCGATTTCCCACATCAGCGAGGTAACGCCAAGAAACAGAAGAACAACAACTGACTCTCTACCCAGGCCCTCTCATCCTGAACACAGTGCATACTTTCCTCTCTCTCAAAGACTCTCGTATTTACCTCTCTCACCATCCCCATCCATAAACAAATTAAACAACCATAGTAACATCACACACCCCTGTGGCAGACCGGCCTTCACTGGGAACCATTCATTCTCTCTTCTTCCTATTCGTACATACACCTTACACTCTTGATAAAGACTTCTCACTGCTTCTATCAGCTTACCTCTGGCACCATATATTCTTAAAACCTTCCACAAAGCATCTCTATCAACCTTATAATACGCCTTCTCCAGATCTATAAATGCTACATACAAATCCATTTGTTTTTTAAGTATTTCTCACACAAATTCATCAAAGCAAACACCTGATCCACATATCCTCTACCTCTTCTGAAACCACACAGTTCCTCCCCAGTCTGATGCTCTGGACATGCCTTCACCTTCTTAATCAATAACCTCCCATACAACTTACCAGTTATACTAAACAAGCTTATACCTCTGTAGTTGGAACACTCAACTTTATCCAATTTGCCCTCATACAATGGGACTATAAATCCATTCCGCCAATCCTCAGGCACTTCCCCATGATCCATACATACAATGAATATCTTTACCAACCAATCAACAACATAGTCACCCCCATATCAATAGTACATCTTACATCAGAATGGGTTTTCATATGAGTAAATATTTAATTATCTAATGAAGGTCAATGAGAAAATATGGATCAATTCATTAAAAAATTGATGTAAAGAAAGTCTTCTGAGACAGAACTCTTCTTTGAGTAGAAAAATAAGTGTAATTCAATTCATTTAAACCTAAATGCCTCTCCCACTTCATATAATTAACCATATAAAATATCCCAGGGGATAGGGGAGAAAGAATACTTCCCATGTATTCCCTGCTTGTCGTAAGAGGCGACTAATAGGGAAGAGAGCAGGGGGCTGGAAGTCCTCCCCTCTTGTTTTAACTTTTCCAAAAGAAGGAACAGAGAGGGGGGGGCCAAGTGAGGATTTTTCCTCTAAGGCTCAATCCTCTGTTCTTAACGCTAACGTGGGAAATGGCAAATATGTATTGGGGGGGGGGGCTGGTTTTGGGGCAATATAAACGACAGAAGTAAGTAGATGCATGCAAATGAGGCCATTGTTCAATTGTTCCTCATTCTACATTGCTAAGGCAGAAGCAAATAGGTATATAGAAAATTTTTTTTTTTTTTTATTATACTTGATCGCTGTTTCCCGCGTCAGCGAGGTAGCGCCAGGAAACAGACGAAGAA
>JAYMFT010005927.1:0-17130 GCA_038088735.1 Panulirus argus | reverse complement strand
ATATATACATATATATCTATATCTATATCTATCTATCTATCTATCTGTCTATATATATATATATATACATATATATATATATATATATATATATATATATATATATATATATATATATATATATATATATATTTCACAAACATAATCTTTAGAAGCACAACAATAAACCAGCTCTAGGAAGGAGAAAAGTAACCAACATTATATTTAGATGTCACAAAGAAACGTTTCTACTCATATCTTCCGTTACAATGAAGCATTTCTACCCACATCCTTTTCATTGGTCATGTCCAGTAATATATTCACTGCTGCAGTTCCTTCCTACTGACGAACTCTTTCCATTTTCCTCATGAAAAGATCCCTCAAAATAATTATCATAATATGTTTATGAATATGTTCCATTTTGATAAAGAGAAATATACTAAACCTTTCCCATCCCTAAATATTTACGTTCATTCAAACATCTATGTCACCTTTAACCTCGAGAGGATTTCCAGGTTTGTTTTTTCCAGAGTTTTGTTTTACACGTTCTTCATATTTATAAACTATTTCATGTTTTAGCAGACTGTGATCTATTATATAATACACATTTTGCGACTATGAGTGTGGGCTCGGCTGTATGTTTGGGGGCAGAGAGATCTAGCCACACATGCGTTAATTAAAACCTGAAAAAAAATAAAGATGTTTCAGACATGTATGAATGTTGCATCTGTAAATGAATATTCGTGGTGATAAAGGCGCTGGAGATATCACAAACTTGTACATCATGGGGAGAGGAAATATATCCATGAACTTATATGAGTGTGAGAACGTTGTACTGTAGGCTTCCAGTATTCTATCTAGATTCTGGTTGTATGGGAGGAAGGCAAATGCAGATGATATCAGAAGTGAGGGAGCTGAGTTACAGTGAGAGGTTATTGGCCAAAAAATTGATCACCATGAAGGAGAGAAAAGTAAGGGGTGGCCTGATCACAAACTTTAGGTTTATGAATTAGTTTGATGGTATTAACAACTAACTGTTTTCGAAAGATGAAGAGTAACTAGAGGCCATAGCAAGAAGCTGGGCAAGAAATGTGTTAAAAAAGATCTAAAGAAATGCTATTTTGATATAAGTAGTGAATACATAGAATGAAATAAGATAATGAAACTGTGAATTCTGACGGTATATAAAAAAAGAAAATGCACGATAGCAGAAAAAGTTTCATGAGATGGGGTCCCACGAGTGAAGAGCTTCCTCCCGTACAGAATAAATGAATAATTACATAGACACGCGAAGCAAGTTGAGCGAAGGGAGGAAATAAATCCGAACAATATTGAACAAATTCAGAACGGTGTACAATTGAAATATACAAAGATAAGAGGCGAGTTCTCACGAGTATAAAGTCCGTACTTGCGTCTCTGCCTACCTTCCCTGGGCCCTCACAACACACACAAACACACACACACACACACACACACACACACACACACACACGCCTTCCTAAACATCACTACTCCCACCAATATCACTCGTAAAACAGAAACGTCTGAACCGTCCAATGGCAGATACAACACGGACACACGAAATACAAGAATTTCCCACTCTCCTCCCAATGAAGACCAGATGGGTGGTTATTTGAGCACGTCTCTGATTATATGGAGTCTTTATTGGCCCGACAAGACGTCGGGATCCACAGTCTACATGGGGAGAAAAAATTGGGAAACGGACGTTCTAAATCAAGGACCCGTAAAATGCCTAGCTACTTCTTCGACACGTGGCCCGTAAGATACAATCTGGATGATACATATATATATATATATATATATATATATATATATATATATATATATATATGTGTGTGTGTGTGTGTGTGTGTGTGTGTGTGTGATCACCTGGGACAAAGGAAAAATCTTATTACTACTATTTATATTCTTTTTTAACCGCGTCAAAATTTGAATCTCGTCCCTCAAACGGCCGGTACTGGCAAGCAGTCGGGGGATTTTACCAAACTCCCCTGCAATCTGAGTGTAAAGAATAGAAAAAAATAATCAATTTTTTAAGACTTTCCGAACACGAATGGAAATTCATAACGTAACGTTTGCAACGAGAATCTATACAATTCATTATCCACGCACATTAACATATTTCTTTATCATAAAGACGAGGAGAGAGATTAATTCCTTGAAAGCGGACGAAAATATGCGATACATTTCATGTCTTACAAAAAAAAAAAATAGACGCTGTATACTCTGATCACCTGTACATCAGAATAAAGTTGTCACCCGACACAAACCTTTACTGATAGACTAAAGTACCTATAATCACGGAATATCATGTTAATGGCGGACTTGAAATATTTCCAAGGACAAATTTTGATGCACTTATGAATGCGAGGGGAAGGGGGAAAAGGTCTTGCCTTTTTTTCTTTTTCTAAGGTATAAATGACCCTGACCCATTTCACAATGTGATACGGAAGAGATATTAGTCTACAGTTAATTAGGCTACGAGATGCAGGTCAAGTAAGAGATTCAAAAGGGGGAAAGTGGAGAGTATTCGTGTCGCTTGTGCAACGAGCACTAAGCACCCGCCATGACCTTCCGTTCCACTCGTCTATACCTTCGGCGGCAATTCAAGTTGAGTCATTATAGTTTTAAGCGTTCTAAGGGAAAACCCAGCCTCAGTTCTAAGGAATTACCTCTCTTGTGTTCTGTTATCTCGACAGGTTCTCAATATAGGCCTACGTTATTTGTTCAAAAGCAGATGAGAGAAAAAGAGACAATTCTGACATGAGTGTAGGGACGCGTGTTTCAGTAATGCCCACAAACACTCGAATAATTCAGCAACAATTCGAGATCCCGAGGAAACAAAGCAGACAAGCTTAGCTTGCTGTAGCTCCTCCAGCAGGATGTGGAGGCCCCGGCCTCAGTGACGTCAACGTGACGTCACCAATAAGAGTCCTGCCCATTGGCTGGGCTCAGACAAATACCTGTACTCGCCGCCACCTCGGCTCAACACATTCCGACGATCTAAACGACCCTCCTGTATATGACTATGGCTCTGTCAATCCGTATGACAGTCAACCTGATCATGACATCTTGTCATGCTGACGGTCTTCATTTTTTGAACGATATTTCGAAAAGGTCGACATAGCTGTGACTCATCCGAATAACAGATTCAAGGAAAAAAAAAAAAGCGATGCATCGGACCATGGCGCACCCAATATGGCGGCGAGGCTCCTGCCTACTGCAATAATCATGGATAACCGGTTTTGGATGCTTACCTCAAGCAGTGAAGAAGTACGTTGTCTTGATTCAACAGAGGAACACTTTATCTTTCAGGCAACTGAGTGAAAGAGAGAGAGGGAGATAAGAGGAGTTATGAACGGAAACACTCATCCTTGTCAGCGAGTGCAGCTTGGTCTGCAAAACAATACTCATTCTAACCTAAAATCACAACAAATAGATATTTTTGAGTCTTATGAAAGATATGGAAGAGTCATTATGCCTCTGGATTACAGTATTTCATTCGAATGGATATCTTATGCACCAAGCAAAATATTTATTGTCATAAAGAGAATAAATATATTGTCAAATTATGATGATTCTCCCTATTTCATGAGCGTTAATTAAGTCCATAGAAGCTCCTGCTGGCAAGTAGGTCTTGATTGACGATACAGTATATATATATATATATTATTATTATTATGGATGAAACCACAGAGGTAATATATATTACGATACATGCGTGACGCTCGACGACAACATTTTCATCCATTGACGATCATCAGCAATTGCGTTCTACTAATTCAGCTTTCAAAGTTTCGCTTTGACTTCATTACGATTTTCAGATATATATTTATTCAGTCTCTGCCTCTCTTTGTGTGTTGACGGAACGAACTAACTTCAGCAGTCAGTCAGTTCCACCAGTGGCAGTAATGTCACCAAAGAAGAAAATAAAATACCTTGTTTTTTATATATTTACTTCCGGTCGTTTAGCTGTGTCCCGCCATGACGTCACTTCCGCAGACCAAGGCGCAAAACGGTTGAAAACTGTCCTCAAAAACGTCTGTCACCCTGACAGTGTAATTAGACACTTTAAAGTATTTTTGTAGAGTAGTACAGCAATTGTAAAGAGACTGTGATTAATTATTATATTCGATATGGGATATAATAGCATTACAGGACTAGGCGTTGCCATGTTTATTTACGTTACCTTTGAATTCGATTCTGAAGGGTCAGTGAGGGACGACACAGAGCCCTCTGGTCCAAACTTTTCCGTACATGATAATTGACAGACATGCTAATATATAACGCTATTAGTAACCTAGAATCTTATATTGAAACTTGTTACCATAAGTACAACACGAAAAATGGAAATGGGTGAAGCGAATTCACCTTTGCTCACATTTACTCACTGATCTTCATTTTTCTGATGCATTCTAAAGGGTTATCTAGGTCATGTGAAAGAACCAGACGAGTCCCTACATCCATTCCCTATCACTAGATGTAACTACAACCCATCTCACGAAAATTCTTCATATGGTATCCTTGTTTCGTATTATAGTAGCATAGTATTGACAATGGTGGTGAGAGACCTTCCAATGGGTACATTGTAGAGCGATCCCACCTATAAAGGCTGTCCTTGGTGTTACTAACTGTTGGTTCCCATCTACAGGACAAGGACGGCTTGCAGGACTGTACACAATTATATAGAACAATTTATAAATCATCTGTGTGATTCGTCGTGATTGGCGTAAGTAATTCTTGAGGCCTAAAAGTGATAACGATAAGTGAAAGTATTCACGAAAGATAAAATGTATTTCTTTTGTTTTTCTCTAAGTGAAAAGATCATTTCGTGTTATTAACTATCTGATGTAAGTCTCTATGAAGCCCGGACGGTTGGAGACCAGAAATACTGTGGTGTCTTTCACGTTCTCCTCTACACGTAGGGTTGCTGGCACCCAATCCACATGACAATACACAAGCACACACCCCACACAATACTTCACTCTCTCCTCCAAACTCTTCCCGTCTGTCGAAAAAAATTGTTTCATTACATTGTCATTCAGATCCCCTGCTGGTGGATAGGTGTGGCACCTCTACTGAGGGAGGGCTGGATGGTTCCCAGGGGCCTCCTTTGAGCAACATCAAGCGACTGGAACCAACTTCTCGTCACTTTTACGTCTCTAACGTCATAACGTCAATTTCTGCCATCCTTTCCACCCGAGGGTTGGTCTCTGCGCCTTCTGTATTATAACAATACCCACTGCTCGCCTCGTGGATACTGAGTCACCTAAATTTTGACGTCATCTGGCTCAAAATTTCCATTTATATTCCCTATATTTCCCTTCTAGTTCCACCAACTGTGTAAGCTCCTGCACGATTTGACTCCCTGCCACGTAGCGCTGTTCTCTTCTCTTCCACGCATTGAAATCCCCATTACAGAGGATTGCAACCTACGCTACAAGGTTTCCCTTGTCTATAAACCTTCATATGTCCCCCTCCGCCTGGAAGCACGCCTTGGTGCAGTCCATCCCTAAGAAAGGAGACTTGCTCTAACCCCTCCATCTATAAACCCCAATGTTCTCACTTCTGCCAAATCTTTAATTCTCACTATCTCAATCTCTCATAAAGCCATATCCTTCTCCCTGATCACCAGTGAGGATTTTGCATTACTGGTATTCTTTCCAATGTGGCTCACCTCGGGTCTGCCTCTCTAAGGGATGATATTAAAACTTTTCGTCATAGCCTTCGACATCTCCAGAGCGCGTTGACAGAGCATGGCGTCGATCTGTGCATGCTAAAACTCTCGTCCTTTGGTTCGTCTGCTTCTCTCCGTTTCCCATGCACAACGCCCGCCATGACCGCTTCATGAATGACAGTGGTTATTTGATGCAGTTACTTTCCCTATCGTATCCCATCAACAGTGGTGTTCCCCAGGGCTCTATCCCACCACCTGTTTTCTTCCTTCTCTCCATAAATGACATTCTATCTTCAGCATCGAACCCATTTCAACTTATCCACACTGCAACCCATTTTCCCTCTTGTAATACTCGTTTTCTTTATCGTACTGAACAGATTTCCTCCCACAGTCCGGACCTGTGCAGCATCACGGAATGGGGAGGCTGTAACAATACAATCTAATCCTGTGATAATTATCATTAACGTATTGGGTATAGCCACACCCTTTACTATACAACAGACACCCCCATATAATCACCATCACAGTATCTGCTCCCCAAAAGCTATTGGAGTGTTGAATACGTGCCAAAATTGTTTTCCCTGAGCATCAGTGTCATGTTTACTGGGGATTTATTCGCCCTAGTATGGGAGTACTGCTCACAGATCTCAGGATGATTCATTGTTCGACTCACTGTTGGCTAGTCTCATTCAATTCTCCATGCGTCGCCCCCTCTCTTCAACCGGCCCATTGTGTTGCTTTTTTTTTCTGTTCTACAGGTATTATTCACCGTTCTTCTGAGGCGTCTCCAAGCATCCCTTTACTCCAAGGCGCTGCTGCTTCCCACAGTTTCTGTGTGGAGACGGGCCACTCGAGGAGTGACCGTTATGATACCATCTTCCTTCCTTCCTTCCTTGGAGCAGCTAAACTGTGGAAAATTGACTGGGTCATTTTCTACCCGTGTCATGTCAGTCATTTTTCAATTAAAAAAGAAAACGTAGAACACCTCCTCAGCAGGAGGCTCACGCCCTCTCCCCCTCTTCGCCCACGCCTCCTCCCGTCTCTCTATGGCCTTGCCCACGTCACTGAAAATTTAAACATTTTCCTGTTGCCTTAGATTTGTGGCTGGAGGCTCTACACACGCTGCAGGATAAGTGAGAGAACGTGATTTTGTTCTATTCCCACGTTGTATGAATGTCACTTTCATAGGTAATGAACGCCTCCCTTGCTGCTAACAGTGAAAGCGATTTCAGATGATCTTAACCGTCAGAAAGCGACCTGAGATAAATATTATGTTAAGTGCGTAAAGAACAGGACTATGCGGAAGGATCGGAGCGCACATTATACGCGAGAATATCCTGCACACCTGTCGATAATCATTTGGAAGATGATACTAGCAGAACCACGCCCATGAGGGGTTGAAGACAACACTCTGCTTCGGGGGCTGCAACGCCGTCAAGGGCTGACGCGGTCCCCAGGGAAGGGGTGGTATATTGTACCCCCAATTAGGTGGAGTGGGGGAGTGATTGGGAGGCCCATGATACAAGAAACATGACGGCAGAAAATAGATTCGATAATTTGCTTATATATTCTGGTATTTGTTCAGTTACTCTTTTGATATTTCCTGGAACCCGGGGATTTTGATCCAGATATTCCCGCCCTTTCAGTGGGCCTAGCTTCGCCTATTTTCCACCTTTTATTGTATTACATCCCTGGGGAAGTGACCGTAATACATAAATATTTTCTCAAACAGTCCTCTGTTGATTATTATTGACAAATAGATCTTAACGTAATTATTCTAATAATTGATTATTCCTGAGACAGGCCTCTTACTCATATCGGTAGTGAGGCGAAGTTGAAATCCATGTCGGCAAAGTTGACACATTCCCTTATTCATTTATCATTTCTTGAGAGATAACATTTACAGGTATTCGATGCTTTTTCTTTTTTCAATATTTCGATCTTGTTATATGTACACAGTAAGGCTATGAACAGGATCCATTACACGTTTTATTTTGAAGCAGGGCCTCTGAGAAAGAGGGGGGTTCATTGGGGTATATCGTTCCCGGGCCCGGGGTCCAAAAGGGGGCCCGGAAATTTCCTGGGATCTCAAAAAATGTCGAAAATCAACAGAGCCCTCCATTCCACTATTCTCTCTCTCATCTTCCATACCCTTTTTGACCTTATAGTTCATGGCATAAAATCGTAGTTGATCAAAACAGGATGACTACTGGAGAAGAGAAGGAAGGGGGCCAGAAAGAAACTTTGAACCCCCTAATTAAATTCTTTTCAGGGGCCCTGGCTTGAAGCATCAACATCGTTCACTAGGTAGACAGTTGTAGACAGTTGGTGTTATCTGCTAACTCAAGCCCATGGCGTTTAATGGCAGGTTATCACTAAAAAAAAATAATCTGAATACTTATATAATCTCTTCCTTAAGCTATACGCGTAGGGGTCTATAAGTCATAGTAGTAGTCTCTAATTAAGTAAGTAGAAACCACTGAATGCTACTCGTCTTATCTCAACATTTCTACATATATCCGTTTCTCGAATGCAGAACTGCAGTACATCTACGCCCACAATTCTGTGCTTATGATAATATTATCACCTTTAGATTTCTTTTACTGTAATTAAACTCACTGATAAGAGATATTGTATAATATGGGACGTTAGCCGACATTGAGAGATAAGAGATTGAAGAGCGCGGTCTCCCCTACTGTGCTGCCCCCTACCGGTCGACCCGCCAACCACTTAGTGTGCGGTTTGTGGGCGGCGCGTGTAGACTGACGTCACGGTGAAATCAATATATAAAGCCTGTCACGTGCGATCACGATGTCAGAGTCACCTAAAAAGAAGGGCAAGATGGCCACGTCGCTGGACCAGCTGAAAGAGATGACGGTGGTGGTGGCGGACACCGGGGATTTCGAGAGTAAGGGGCTTCTCACCTGTGTGGCCACCTGTTGTTGTTGTCGTTGCCGGCTTGGTACTACTACCTGGGCGGTGGTACCAATCCCCCTTCTCCGAGTGCTGATACCCCATGTCCTAAAACCATTGCATTACAGTGAACCATTCCTCTGTAATGGAATTCTTTATTGTTAATCGATAGATGTGATGTAGGAATGCGCGTTTGCTGTTGACAGCTCAAGGTGTGAAAATCTCTACCTGAAATATTAGATCGTGTTAACGCGGTGTCCCGCCAATTGAAACATGTTACTGGATTTCCCTCAAGTGCCAGTCAGTAAGGAAGCAATATCCATTTAATTACACATTCGCATCTTTCGTTCAGCATATCGTAAAAGTGTGGAAATATACCAAGTGTTGACATCGACCAGCAGTTGGCGGACTTGTTACCCAAGCCAATACGGCATCTTGGAATGCAGTCACAGAAAATTTGTATATATAATCAGAAGGGCTTAGTCAGTTTTTTATGACCACATATATAATGACTTTGATCCGATGTACGTCAGAGATTATAATTACTGAACAAAGCAGTCAAGCTTGTTAGGCCCTGACCTGAACATTAGAAGGACACGCCCACCACAAACAACCCAACTACCATGATCCCTGAAAGAGGATGGTATATTAGATTTGATTGATATATAAGATATGAGATAATGTTTTCTTTATGGATTTCCACTGAAAAGACTTATTTGGAAGTGGAAAATACATATTCAAAGCCATCATACACTTAGTAAAAGTGATTGAGGAATGGCATTGATAAAGTAATATTAATTGTGTGTTAAGGTGATAATGTTGAGGTCTTTGAAGGCTGGGGAAACTGTTGGGGTGATAATGTAAAGGTCAGTGAAACGTCCACAAATCAAAAAACTTATTAAAACCTACCTGAATTGCCCACACAATTTGTTCTGTTGTAGTAGAAACACAAACATTAACAGTGCCTGATGTGTTCTCCCACATATGGTGGAATGTTCACTGAGAGTTTCATTCAGTGGCACATTTGTGTGCTTGAATGCATGGTGCACAAAACTTTTTGTTTTGCACTGGTAGTGTTGTGTTTTGAGAATATGATAATTATAGTAGAGCATGATTTGGAGAAGCACTTTTTGTGGAAAGACATTGATTAAGTATATTAATGAGGGTTATATATATCAAGATGAATATGAGATTATAGTGAGAGTAGGTAAAACACTTTTTAAATTCTACAAAAATTATGAAAATCTCACCTACAAGCCAGAATGGAGAGTAGAAATAGACCCAAGTTAAATAGATCTGGTGCTGGGGATTGCTTTGCCACTTGGTCTTTTGTCTGTCTACTACCAAGTCCCTCTCACACACAGAATCTTGAAGGTACTTCCTGCTAGACAATAATCACATTGAGGCTGTCTTCTACTTCATTCCATCCTGAGTCATTTCTTTACATTTGCTTGGGTTGAATTTCATGTCACGTTTCAGACGAAATTTGGAGTATATTTGGGTCCCTTTGTAAGCCTATGTAATCCTCTTCACTTTTCGCACTTCCATCGTGACTTTTGTATTGTTTGTAAACATATTCAGGTAGGATTTTAAACCTTTAGGCTGGTCATTTATGCAGATCAGTAAAAGTCATGGTCCCAGAACAGAACCCAGTGGCACTCCGCTTGTCATTCAACCCATTTGAAAAAGTCTCCCCTTACATGCATCCTTTTATTTCCCCTGAACAAGATAACTTCTCTCCAACAAGAGAGTTTTCCCCCTATTCCTGCTTGGTGATTCAGCTTATTTGGTACACTGTCAAATGCCATCTGGCAGTCCACAAACACAGTCTGCCCTGCCCTCCATTTTGTCCAAGGCTGAGCTCACTCTCTCTTAGAACTCTAAGAGGTTAGTTATACATAATCCCCTTTCCCTAAAACTATGCTGTCTCTTACCTAGGAAATTTTTCCTCTGCAGAAAGTCATCCATTTGCTTTTTAATAGTCTTTTCTGGAACCTTACACACGACACTCATTGGTGAGACCGGCCTGTAGTTCAGTGCCTGTTCCCGGTTTCCTTTCTTATATAGAGGTATGATATTTGCCCTTTTGCATTCCTTTGGCACTATGCCTCTTTCCATAATCAGCCTGAACAGTACTTCAAATGGTTAGTGAGGCTTATCAGCACACCTTTTTAGTACACATGAAATTTCATCAGGACTCTGAGCCTTTTATGGGTCGGTACTTTTAATATTCTGTTAATATTTCCTCTGTTTCAACAACTTCCAAAGCCTCCACTCCATTCCATCTCTCTGTTGTTGGAGCTACAGTGTCTTCCAGTGTGAAAACACTTTTGAACTTGCTATTCAGTTCCTCACATATCATTACATCATCCTCTACAATATTTCCCTCTGAATCCTTTATTCTGATTAGCTGCTCCTTAACTTACAACTGGCTCCTGATGAATTTATGGAATAGTCTTGAATTTGACAGCTGTCTTGTCATATCTTTTTAAAGTTTCTTTGTTCCTCTTTTCTACTCTTGCTTTACTTGTTCTGTGCTTTCTTATACCTTGCCAATGTCAGTTGTCTGGAGTGCCATCTGTATTTTTGCCACTTCACATCTCAAATCTCTTTTGCTTTATGACATCTCTTATTAAACCATTCCTTCATCTTTCTTACCATTCCCTCTGAATTTGAGGCTTGAGGTATTATTATTGGAATAGTATGCTCAGTCATTGATGTAACTGGTGTATTTCAACTACAAAACAGTATTCTGTCCCCAGTAATATGTGACATTATGATAAGTTTTCACAAGCTATCATATAAGATGTTATGACAATAGATCACACTTAGTCCTCAAAGGATGGGACCAAGAAAATTTGAATGGGTCCCTTAGATGGAGGTTTATCGAGGAATTCATAAAGAATACTTTTTTTGTAGGGAATATCAAGAAAGGCTTTAAAAAACTTTATATGTTGTACAGACATATAGATTTTAATGTGTGTGAGGAAAATTAACTTCCCCATTGTGTTATTTAGATAACTAATACTCTAGGATTCTTTCATAATGCAAATTGTAGTTGCTTGTGACACAAGATACCTCATCATACTGACATTTGAACCTGTCATTTTAAATGATGGTAGCAAAAGGCATCCCATACAAGTATGTCAAGCTTTTTGGCATCATCATCATCAATACAACCCCACTGTGTAATGTAGGTAATTGACACTAGGAATTTTTCTGGTATTAATTGAAGTTGCTTGTGACTAAAGTTACCTCTGCATACTGATAAAGCCAGCCTTACAATTAAAATGAGGGCAGGAAAAGGCACTTGGTACAAATACAGTTAGTGTAGACACCATAAACTGTATAGCCACGGATAGAGTCCCTTAAGGGTTAAAATGTATAATATTAGCTGGTATCATGGGCCGCATTTTACGATGTATTCTCTGTGTGTTTGTTTTGATTGGACTCTTACTAATTTAGTATCAGAATGTTGTGATCAAGAAAAAATTTGGTGCACATGGCTGCTTCTGCTATAGAACCTGAAGTACGTACTAACAACAAATTTGCATGTGGCTCCTCTGACTTTTTCTTTTCTAATTTATGATTGAAAAGATTTACTTTTGACTGATAGTTTTTACATGGATTGAAGTGAATGGTTAATGATTCTTAAAAAGCATTTCATGTTAGTTTTACCTCCTGGAGTAAGAGAGCTGTCTTCAGTATATTTCTGTTAAGATAAGTATGAAGACTAAAAATTTGATTCAAGTTACATTACAGTTTACAATTAACCGAGATTCTTTCCTTAACCTTTGAGAAGGACCTTTCATAATTTGATGTATCCACTTCCATCCTTAATTAATCCATTTAGTCTAGGAACTGTTAGATTTAAGTTCAAAACAGATAACCTAGACATGGGCCAACTGTCCCTCTGTTGTCTGTCTTTACCATGTACTTCTATACTAAAATGTCATCCATAGTTACCTCCTGTTACTTCCTCTAGATCATTAACTGGAGCTGGTGTGATGTCAAATGGGATCCTCCAAAACAAGTATTAAATGTCAGTAGGCTTGATATCCTATGACCTTTGAATTGTCAGAACACCTAAGCTACATTAGAGTTTGTGAATATATTGTTTCAAGGTGTTCTGTGTCGTTAGAATGGGTCATTGGTATCATTTTATTTATTCTTTTCTTTTAAGATATTCCTACGTAAGTTAGTTATTACCTTTTTCTAGTTACTGCTACCATACTACTCACTCTTTCAGAAGGACTTCTTTAACAGTGACTATATTTTACCATACTGTCAAGATTTTACTTTTCCATCTAATGCAGCTGGTGTGTGTGCTGAGCTGATATTTAGGTCAGGTTGCAAGTTTCCCTCACCACCAGAGCAACCAAGGCCTCCTTGTATATCAAAACATGTTATGATATTCAGTCAGAATAGACCTTGTTCCTTCACACATACAGATAGTATTTTTGAATTCATTTAAAGATAAAAAAATTTACAACATTTGGTAAAAGAAAGTTGAAAATGTAGAATTTGGGTAGCAGTGAGGAGCTTGCTTGTCATTCCTTATATTGAAGTGAATTTGGCATCTTCAACAAAGACTTGGTTAATGTTTTCAGAATGGTGATTGTAATTGGAGGTGTGTGGTATTTAAGACTGCATTAAGAGGGCAGTTGTTTAATGTTTTTTGGGTCATTTCTGTGTTTGTTTTCTCATTCTTGTGAAGAAGGGGTTACCTGTTTACTTCTGCTCTGAGTTTGTGGTTTGTTATAGTGGACTGGTGCTGTTGTAAAGAATTGGGTGCCAAGGATATTGAGGGTGGATTGTATTGGGAGGATCTCCATTTTGTTGTGTGGATGTTAAGTGTTTGTGGTTGCTTGGAGGCCAGTGATTGTTCTAAAGTGTGGTGTTTTGTGGTTTCCAGCTTTTTCATACATTCTTTTGACGGAATGGCTGACCAGCTAGGTGAGGCATAGTATTGGGTAGAGCAGATTAATTTTATATTGAGAATATTAAGGGATTATTTTACTTCTTCAAATTTGGTAGCAATAACTGTTCTAGGGGCATTTAGTTTGTTTGTTGCTTTTGTGTTAATGTTTGTTGAGTGGGGTTGAATATTGTGTAAGTTGTATGTCATGGCCAGAGTAAATGGAATTTTTTTTGTGTGGGAGCTATTGTCCATTCAAGGTGATGGGAGGATGCAGGCTAGAATCTTGTCTGTCTGGGTTTAAAAGGGTGATAGAAGACTTCTGTGGAAGTTGCACTTATTCTGTTCAGAGTAAGCCACTGTTCCAGTTGTATGAAGCAGTGTTGCATGTTTGTTGTTGCATTTATAGTATTTGGATGCTGTTATGTAAGTCTTAGGTTGTTTGTACTTAGTAAGACTGTCACACCCATGTCTGCAAAGGTTGATGAAAAGTCATGTAGGAAGAGATTGAAGGGGATTGGAGAAAGAACTGCATCCTGGGGAATTCCATTGGAAAGCTTAAGTGTTTTAGAGGTGAAGCCTGTGTAAATGACTCTGGCTTGGTTGCCAGCTGTGAAGTTGGTCACCCACTTTTTGTTATTGTTTTGGAGGTTGGTGTCAAGAATATGTTTTGATGATATTTATTGCCACTAAGACTGTGCAAGAGTGGAGTTGTGGTTCTGTGCAAGAGTGGAGTTGTGGTTCATTGAAGCCATCCAATATTTGTTGTGCAAGAATTGTGTTTAGTGTGATTGTGGAGTAATTTGTCTAAAGTTGTAGGTGAGGATGGGAAAATTTACTTACTTTTGTGGATCAGTTTTTCAGAGTTAGGATACTAAAAACATAGGTGACTTAGGGTGATAGGGCAAGGGGTAGTTTGGTTGTTTGTGACACTTTAGGATTGGTCCTGTGTTGGCAAGTTTCTGGGTGTTAGGGATTTTATGTACCAGTATTGATTGAAAATATTTTCAAGCACTTGGATTGCTGGTAGGTCAAAGTGATGTATGTTGAAGTAGCAAGCTGCAGTAGAGTTCTTTCAAAGTTGATTGTATTGTGTGTGTCAGAGAACATGAGGAGTCTTATTATATGTTGAGTCAGTGCTTGTAATGCTGGAGAGATGAGTAGTGTCTAGAAGATAGATCAGATAATATAATTATTGCAAACCCAGGAAGTGAAGATTTAGGTGAGTGTGTGTTTGGTAGAGTTGAGTTCAGTACTTAAACCCTGAAAGTCATATGATGATTTGCTAGTAGGTCAAAAGTTATTTTGTGAATGCTAGCTTTTGCTGGTAGATTATGAGCAACCTGCCAAAATTTCACTATAAGAGCTTTTTAGAGAGACTACCACTCTCTGGAAGTAATTATTAAGTGTTCATATGTATATAAACAAAATTAGATGTGAAAATATATAAAATGATGCATAAATATCTGTAAGTAATAACCAAGAATGTTGGTAAATATGATTTTATGAATGCAGGTTAAGAGGCTCGCCTCCCCTTTCCCACGGCCTTTGCAGGGGAATTGTGTATGACCTTCAGGCATATCGTACTTCCTTATCAGTTACAGTATGTAAGCTTGCTTGTTTCTGCATATCTTTTACGTTTACATGTATATCTTTATGAATAGTGATGAGTCATTATTGAAAGTGTGTTAGAGGTTCACCACACCTTTCTTCCTTCACTCCCTCAGCCACCTCTCATCAGGGACTTTTATGTGTTGAATTTATCACTATGCTGTGTCCAAATAAATTTTGCTTGCTAATTTTTTTATACACAGCCTTTACTCTTTTTGTGTAATTTTTACATTTTATAGTGGGGATTTTTTTTTTTTTTTTTTTTTTACAAGATTACCTGTCATTTGAGAGGCAAGACTGAGTTGGGAGGGTGGTTGTTTAGTGCCTATTGAGTTATTATGGTTTGTATGTTTTTCATTGTCAAGTTTGGTGGAGGTCAGGGAGGATCTTTAAGTATTTGTTGTTGAAGTAGGAAAAAGGGGTAAGCCATTTAGTTTTACTCAAGGGTGTTGGTTGGTCTTGGAGTGGTTTTGGTGGGATAGGTCTAGTGCTTTTGCCAAGTAGTGTCAAAACATATTGAAGTGTGACGTTTTGGAAGTATTTTTGTTTCATTGTGCAGGTGTTACATCTTCATGGTGATTGTTGTGAGTGACCTGTTCTCTGTGGCTTGTTGCTATGTTTGCTTTTTACAGAATAGATTACGAGGCAGGTAAGGTGTAGCTTAGGTTGGAACATGAATTACTTTTTAGAGAACAGATGAATTAATTTTTTAGTGATAACTAAGGGATTCTTTTTCCTGTTCAAAACTGGTGAGTTAGTGTACTGAGGAACATCAGTATTGTATGACCATTGTGTTGTTTGTGGTATGGGGAGTGAATGTCTTGTTTGTCATATTTAATATCATTAATGGTTAGAGTTATTTGAATGGGAATACTTGGCCATTCAGGTTTATGGGAGGGTGCATGTTAGATTCATGTCTGTCTGGGATTAAGAGTGTGACTGACGCTGGATTTCTTTGGAAATACAGACAATCTCTTTTGGGTCAGATAGTGTTCTGATTACAGAATATAATGCTGCATGTTGTTGCTTGAGTAGGGCCAAGGTGCTATGATGTGATTGTGATGTCATGAGCATAGGAGATTTCACATTGTGGTCTCCAGCTAGATGATGGGAAGTCTTGTACAAAGAGACAAAAGAGGTTTGAAGAAAGACTGATAGATCTTGAGGATTTTGTAAGTGATTCCTTTTGTGAGTGACTCCTGCTTGGCAGCCATTATGAGGTGTATATCAGTATATACATATTTTGTAGTGCTACATGTTTGTGAATTTATGGATTTCTTTATACATATTATATATGGATGTGTTCCCTTAACAATTTAGGGGACCATATACAGTCACGTTGTTTTATATATTTTTGAAGAAATGATATTTAGTGTATGAAGAACCAAGCAGCAGTGCCCAACATTATAACTAAAATGCTGTATATATTTGTATTGGTAACACAGAAGTGAAGCAGTCTCTTGCCACTTGCATCATTTAGAATGAGGATACTAAAAGGAAGAATGAGATGGATGCTGTTGAGGAACAGTCTAGATGAAAAGGAGAAATGTGAGCTGAAAGTTGAGGAAATTGGAATTGACAATTGTTAAAATGCCAATAAGATTTAAGATATGGGTATTATAGGCTTTTAAATGGCCAAGTATATAAGTATATACTTAGCCAGAGAAATATTACCATGATAAAGTGGCTGAGTTTATACTTAGCCAATGAAATATTACCATTATAAGTAAGTAAGGAAGGTCATAAGGTTTAGATTCTTCTAACATTCCCATACTTTTGTCATCATCGTGCTTGCTTGGACTACCTGTGCTAGCCAGTATATTGCACATGCATATATATAGATGATAGCTTACAGCAGATGATTCTAGAGTATATTTGCTTTAATGTATAGAGCTTGAGGATGCAGCAAAGAATTTTTTGTCATAGATATCTTTTGTTTATAAAAGGTATATATATATATATATATATATATATATATATATATATATATATATATATATATATATATATA
>JAYMFT010005916.1:0-17131 GCA_038088735.1 Panulirus argus | reverse complement strand
ATATGTGCATGTATGTATATATGTGTGTATGTGAGTGAATGGATCTTTCTTCGTCTGTTTCCTGGTGCTACCTCACTGTTGCGGGAAACAATGATCAAGTATAATAACTATACATAAAATAAATAAATATATGCACATATATAAAGACAGCTGCTACCAGTCTCCACCTGCATAAGGTTAAGCTGCAAGTGAAAAGTCACTTCTGGCAAGCTTGTATCATTGGGAGTACTGTCTCATCAAAGAACTTCTCACTCCAAAGGAGTCCACATTTCCCTGCTACCAGTAGTAGTGTGGCCTTATGTTGCAGGAGCCTCTGGAAAGAGGTTGTGGATAAGAGCAGGACTCTCTCTTACAAAAAGGTCCTGGGGAAGTTATTAATAAATCAATAAATAAATAATAAATAAACAAATAAATATATAAATCAATCAATTAATTAAATAAACACACAAGCCCATATGTTTACCTTTCCCTCTTGCCCCAGGATCCCCCTTTCTTTAAGTAGCACTTACAGAGAGTTTAGACACTACAGGATGTTGGCATATCAGTATACAGAGAACTTAACAGTACTACAAATAATTTCAAATACTTGTTCATTCTCAGAATCTAAGGAAACCTTCATGGGTGTCTGAAACTCCAATGCTGATATCAAAAGTTGTGGTATAATACTACAATTATTAGAACACTATCAGGAAGCAGGAATAGTCTTAATAATACAAATTAGTTTACTCTAGAGTAGATGACTGTGTATTCCCTAAAGGACCCTTCCCAACATTCTCTAATGGCCTTATAAAGCAATACCTATCCTTAAAAGGGTGTCATCAACAACTGGTACTGTTTATGAAATTAAAGTTTCTTCTTATTGTGAACAATAACTTAAAGTCAATTACCTAAGCCTTATGTGAGTGCAAGTATCCATGCGTATCCAAAGGAATCCTGCCTCAGAACCCACACCTTAGAAACAAATCTGTTCACAGTACTGTATTGCCACATCATATGCAGCACTGTTAATAATTAGTTTCTTGCTTTATAAGGATTCGATTCATTAAACCTTAGTATGTGATGCCAGAGAAAGATGATTTTTCTTGAACTTCACAATTGTAAAAGCTTCACAAAAATGTCAAAGTGCATATAATTCAAGTATGACTGATAAATCTATAAGACAGTTTGTGCTAACATTTATTGTGAGTACAGAAACTGTGAAAATTCTGTGGGGAATATTCAGTTCTGAATGAAAAGTATACTTTAAGAGTTGTCACACACAGAAACATACTTTAAACATATTTTAACAAATAGATGATGCCAAATCTGGGACCTAAAAACTGGAAAGCTCCACAACCTGGTTATTCAAGTGAATAGTCAGAGGCTACGGAAAATTCCTTATATCCAGATTTTTTTTTTCTGGTTTCTGTTCACATTTAGCCTCTTGGGGTTTTCATTTGCATTATGTGTATGAAATAATGTACATAACTGGCTTTCTTACGCATCACTGGCATTTCTTACATCACAACTTTTTAGGGTTTCCATTTGTTTAGAGTATGAGTATATAAAAATTGTTTCCTCTTTGGGTTTACACACATAATGATATAAATAGGAATTGTTGTATGTAATCAGCATTATTACACAACACTGGTCTATCTGCATGGGCTAGGAATAAATATCCAAAATCAAGCATGGTTCAGGCCCTAACAATCCAGACTTGGGATCATCTACCTGTATATTATTCATCTTATTTCTGGTATATGCCATGGTACCTAATTCATACAGGAGAAACTTTAAAACAAATATATAAAACAATATTATATTCTTATTCTCACCATGCTCATGCAATACAAGTATATTACTGTATTATGAATTCTAACAAATAAATCAAAATGCTAAAGATTGTAACCACTATTGACTAAACATGAACTATGATGAGGATAAGAAACAAATGCTATCCATACTGCAACAGAGTAGACTTGGGGTATTTCAAAGATATTAAGTATGATAATCTTAATTAAATTAAAATCAATACTTTGTATTTTGTACAGAATAGTTGGCAATGAAGTTCAAGAAAAAATTTCCCAACCAGAAGATGAGCATTAAAGAGAAAGCCCTTGCTTGGGGAGGAGTTCAAAACAAGTGTTCTCACCAACATTTTGAAATAGGCTTTTGTAGCAAAGAGAGAGGGACTAAAAGAAAGAAATATAGGTACACTTTCAAAGATTGAAAAGATTGTATTTCTAATCATGCTTTACAGACTCATTTATCATAATAAAACATACATCATTTTTCACTTTTATTTTCACATCCATTCTTTATTTCCTGCACTTTCAAGGCAGCACCAGGAAAAGGTGTTTTAAAATTAAACAGGCATCCAGACTCATATAAGTACCCCTTTGCACTTTACACACCAAGATGATTCAACAACTGAGACTAATGGAGTCTCCATTAATACAACTTCCATACACAAAATTTTTCCACTACCTCTGATCTCATCCTTGTACACGTGGTAAAGGATACTTTTGTTTTTATTTTACTAATTTTTCTGAAAAACAGCATGACACCATGGATAATAGATTTTGAGAAATGCCCAATGGTCTGGCCTCACACTGTATCCCTGATTTTATGATACTTTAATATAACAGTGGCTAGCAACATTAGAAGATACTGCTTTTTAACTGCAATAATGCACCATATACTGATTTCACATTTTGACAGAAATAACTATAAAAAGAGGCTTCCATAAGTGTTAGGAAATTTGTCTAAGATTCACACTAATCAACCCTATCAAGATAGCACAAGCTATACAAATCATTTCAAAATTCAAAATTATCATCTGCCATATGTTGTGCATGGCCACAACATCCTAAAGGGATTTCTACCATGTGCCAATCTAATGACTTCTTCACACTACTGTGTATAGCCTTCTAACATCATTCTTCATCTTATCTATTCTCCTAATTCCAGATACACAGTGCAATTTATCCATCTCTACTGCTCTTATTTTTAACTTATCCTAACCTACATATGCTTGGGTTTCACAGCCATACACAGAACATCAGGTTTGGGATGAGTACTCCTTTATGCAAGCTTCATGCACATTCCATTAACCAAAGCTTTCAGCACACTCTCAATTGTTCTCCCTTGCATGACTCTCTTTTTAACCTGAGCTTTCTCATTACCATCTTTACTGAACTTCACTCCGAAACATGCACTTACCCAAATGTTCCTGTTCCTCACACTGCAAACTGAACTTTCTTTTTCAAAAACTGACTTATTTGCATTCATTCTGCTCCTCCTACATAAGGTACATCATCAAACCAGCCCAACATTCTACCCAACAATAGGGATGTTGTTAATGGGTTGATTCAGTTTAAATGAAGTAGTCAAAGCTAACCATGCAGCAGTCTGGCATCCTCTGGTTTTGGTAAATTACGCATGACAGCCATTGTTTTTCTGTTCCTGATGCATCCCCACATAGGCAGGAAGAGCAATTAGGTTAAAAAGAAAATAACTGTCACTGTGTTTAATGTTTAGTATGTAAAGTATAAAAGTGTTGGTGCAACAGCTTAGTATTAGTGTTATAAAGTAAAGTGTTATGAAGTAAGGCTGAGATTATGGAAAAATGCTAGTGTGAGCTAGTATTGGTGTTGTAGCTTAGTGTTTAGCAAATTTTGGTGATTTAAACCACTGCTCGCACCCCAGAGAAGCAATCAGAACAGTTATCTAAATGCCTTTAGGAGTAATGTCCCACAATGAAATCTACTTTCTTTCTTCCTTGCCCTAGGTTCAGAAAGTGAAGTCATAGGCATCATAAAATTCCTCAAGGACATCTCTTCAAGATACAAAAGTATAAAAATTCTGTTTACAACAATCAAAAGCATATGGTATTGCCAATGCTCTATCCCATTAGTGATTCTACAGAAAAGCTTTGTGCTATATTACATCAGCTTGCTGGTTCAAAAGAAAAAAAGATTACCCCAAGTCTACACTTAATCTAAAATAATATATGTAACTGTGTATTTAATGTACCTGCAAGCTTGTTAATATCAAAGCAACCATCAACTGAAAAGAAAATAATATCATGTACAGTAAAAACAAAATAATGACATGAAATAAACCATATGCCTATAAAAGAATATTCATATACATCATACAACATAAAGCTTGACTTAACTTTGTGCAAGGAATGAAAATTATAACTAAATGTGAAGATCTAAAAAAAAATGCAGAATAGAGATTGAAAAATCAAAAAAATGTTGGCTTTGAAATATGAAACTCCATTTCTCTACCACATGCAGTCCTATATGCATCAGAGAAAGTACTTTCTCCGTAATAGGGTTAAAATTGTATTACACCCTATAATAAGGTGATTCCCCAAGGATATTACCCTCTTCATTCACCATAATATCTTTGAAGCTGGCTTATGCTTGTTTATAAAAACCCAGCAACCATACGACAGCCTGCAAAGACCCATGACATCATTAGTTCAGTGGTGATTATATGCCGTTAAACCACAAACCACTGGAATTTGTGCCTTGGGCCTGTTACAGTGAGAACTCAGAAATGGTCTTTTAAAAGGAATGAAGAGGAAGAAGGAATGGGAAAATAAATGGATGCTCATAGGGCTGTTCCTAAAGTAGCAAAATGGTCCTTCATTCTTCAAAACTAATGTATCTTATGATAAATGAGAGGTCAATAAGCATAAGAGAGCATAACCATTACAAAGAGAGAGACTTAGAAAAAATGAGAAAGATCCTCACTCCTTGTGAATGCTTGACCTTTGCTCTGTATCATCCTTAAAAGGTGGCATACTCAAAGCCACATAAGTGACATTAACCAGATCTAAGTAGAGGTTTATGCACGCATTTCATAATTATTCATTACATAATTTTTTTGTATTTGTTAGTCAGAAAAATCATTATGATATGTTTTCCATTATTATTTCAAGTATATAATCCTTTATAATATGTTATATTCCAATTTTGGATAGAAAAATTTCTGGCAAGAAAAATACCCTAAAATATTTCATGATTATTAATTTTCTATTTTCCTTTTTTTTTTTTTTTGTGTATTCTTTGGTATGAGGAAAAATTATGAGATGCTTTACATTATCATTTCAAGAATGAAAACTTTTCATTAAGTTATATTCAAATTTTGGATGAAAAATATTTTTGGCATGAAAAATACCCTGCATTTTTCCTATTCTTCAGTTGTAAAGCTTGTAAACCTCAGTACTGAGCCTGAATATGATTCTGGAGCTGAAATATTGTTGGGTGCCATGAGGTCCTGAAACTAAACATTTAAATTACCACATGAATAAGATATTTAAATATCATTTGCATCACATCCATTTGGTATCTGTCAGCCACAGGAAGCATAGTGAAATACATCTTACATTATCATTTCAAGCATATAATCCTTTCAATATCTTATATTCTATTGTGAAGTAAAAAGATCTTGTCCCAAAAAATACTCTGATATAGCAGTTCCAGCAATTTTCTTTGGGAAATAAATCTCCTTCAAAACCTTTTTATACGGTCTATCTTTTATGCAGGAAATGAATCTTGGGTTGAAAGTTTGTTTGCTAAACACTAATCCTATAATGAAGCATCTTAGTCATTACACCTTTAAAATATTTCATGGTCTTGAAACTAAAGCTTGTCTTTGGAACTTATATTCTGGTTAACAACAGACATTTTTATTTAGCTTTTGCAGGACCCATGGGTTGTCAAACTAATGCTTCACTTCATAATCATTCGCTATTTATCAGCCAAAGGAAGAATCCTGAAATATTTCACATTATCATTTCATGTATGGAAAACTTTCATTACATTCTAATACAATTTTGGGACAAGTTATTGGCCTGAAAAATAAGGCCTATAATTTGTACTGAATATCATTCTAGTGTTGACATATTGTTTTTGGCTATTAAGTCTTGTAATTAAACATTTAGGTATTATATGATTAAAATACTTCAATATAATTCATTTCATTACTTGGTGTCTGTCAGCCATAGGATGCATTATGATATATTCCACATTAATGTTCTAGGTAAAAAAGCCTTTCATTATGGTATATCTTAATTTTGAAACAAAAACGTTTTGCCTATTACCCACCATTTTTGCTATTTTTGTTGGGAAAAAGATTTCCTTCAAATCCATTAACATAGGGCCTACTCTTCATGTTGAAGAAAATTGTGGGGTTAATGTACTATTTGGGGGCCATTAAGTTCTATATTGAAGGATTCAAAGGATCACATTTAAAATATTTCATGATTATGGAGGAGCGAGCAAGCTCAGGGAAATAAACATGTAAAAGCTAGTACCAAAAGCAAAATATTCAAGGAATACTCAGCATATAATGCAATAAGTTGTATTTTCTACACAATTCTCTGCAGCAAGTTCTTATCTATATCATGAACTAATAAGAGGTTACTATATTCAGGAAAAACAATAAAAAATGGGTGGTTGAAATGGTGTTGCCATTTAGCATGCAAATGCTTACAATCACCTTCAGTTCAAACATCCAAATTATAATCAGTGAATGATACAGTAAATTGTATTTTTCATATAATTTTTCTACAGTTTCCCTTAGTAAGTTCACAGCCAATGCATGAACTCATCATTGTCTAGAGGTTCACAAAAATAACAGAAAATGGGGTAGCTGGTGAGCTGGGAAACAAGCAAGAAGCTACTACCCCACAGGTAAACTTGCTTATAAAACTCAATATAGATATAGAGAATCATATTCATTTATTGATTTTTTCAACACAGTTCTCTTTAGTAGGTTCTTATCCAACACAAGAATTAATAACTATCTGCATCCTATATTCAGAAAAACACTGGAGAAAATAGGCAGCAGCAATGGAAATGCTATCTGGCACATGAACACTAGCAATTGCCTCTGGTTCAAAACATTCAACTTATATTTGGTAAATGATGTAGTAAATTATATTTTTCATATATTTTTCTACACAGGTCTCTTCTATAAGTTCTTACCTATTGCAAGAACTAATAATTATTTAGGTATTCTCAAAAACAATGAAAAAATATGGATTGTAGAAGGAAACAAGCAATTAGAAGCCACCATCAGACCCCTCTGGAGGGAAGTGAAAGAAACATGGGGTTCTAGCCACCTTATTTGAGTACACCCAACCAGCTGGCCTTAAGAATATAAGTGTTTTACTTGTGACTGTTAAAAGAATAAGGAATTTAAGGTAGTCGCAAAATAAGAAGCAAATTATGAATCAAGAATAATTGCAAACCTGATGTACCAAAATAAATAAACAGAAAGTTCCTCATTCTAAGATGCCTAAACATGTCAGTGAGCACCCTTAATTCCTAGTTTACCACCTACAATTTGGTGGATACTCTGTAAGGAATTTAATTAAACCTGCACTTGATGATTAAATTATTTTGCTACGACATATCCAAGGTCATTTTTTTTTTGCTTGATTGCTTTTTGGGTCCAGAAAAAATAAGGCTAATCAAACCTAGTCCCATCACAGGGACTACTAGTAACGCAAGAAAATTATGTGCTGCCTAATAGACCAGTCCCTTGAAAAGAAGGGATCACTGACATTATCATTGTGGCAGACTGAGTGGTCAAAGGAGGGCCTGAAACAAGCAAGATGCTACTGCCCATGAGATGACAGTTAGTGATGGCTGGGAAAAGCTAGCATTATCACACCTGTTAGACAGGGTATCAGAATGTCTCAACTCCCTAAACATCAAGAGATATCTCATTGCACATAGGAAAAACTAGCAAAGGAGAATTAAAAAATTAGTAAAGCATGAGTTAAAAATATAAAAACAAAATGTAAAAGTAACATTTAAGTACAAAAATACACACCTTGGTACAAGGACAGTGTAATGAACTCATGATCACATGACTAGCCTACATAAATAGATGCACAACCATGCAACAAGGAGCTCTAAAGAAAAAAATAAAATCCTAACAGTCAAAATGTAAAACATAAAGTAAATTAATTCACACATGATATCTACAAGGTCCACTCATGAAGGTTATGATGTGAAAACACAATAGAATAATGAAAACAATAGTCAACAGGTCCACACTGCAGGTGTGAATAACTGATAAATGTTAGTGGCCAGAAGGTGCATCTTCACTACCATACCAAAGATATCATGGGCCTAAGTGGGTTGGGTCTTTATAAAAGAATATTAGCCAGTCTCATAGATATTATCGTGGCTGAAGAGGGTGAAATACATTTTTGTGGGAATGAAATTTCAATTCCGTGAACAGGTGCGTACTGGGTTTAGTCTCAAGGTGAGAGAAATGAGGCATGCAATAAAGACTAAAGAGTCACACACATTTCCTTACCTTTCAGGAACACAAAATAAAATTATAATACATGCAGGAGGGTGTAAGGTGTGCTCGGAATAGAGTGAAATGGAACGATGTGGTATACCGGGGTTGATGTGCCGTCGATGGACTGAACCAGGACATGTGAGGCGTCTGGGGTAAACCTTGGAAAGGTCTGTGGAACCTAGATGTGGAAAGGGAGCTGTGGTTTCAGTGCATTTCACATGACAGACAGAGACTGAGTGTGAGCGAATGTGGCCGTTTCGTCTGTCTCCTGGCGATACCTCACCGGTGCGGGGGTAGGCGATGCCATTTCCCATGGGGCAGGGTGGCATCAGGAGTGGATGGGGGCGAGCAAGTGTAAATATGTATTTGTGTATATGTGTATGTATATATATGTATATATGTCTATGCTGATATGTATATATATGTACTGTGCATATGTGTGCATATATGTATATATGTGTGTATGCAGGGGGCTGGAAATCCTACCCTCCTGTTTTCACTTTTCCAAAAGAAGGAACAGAAAAGGGGGCCAAGTGAGGATTTTTTTTCCTCTAAGGCTCAGTCCTCTGTTCTTAACGCTACCTCGCTAATGCAGGAAATGGCGAATATGAATGAAAAAAAAAAAACTGAAGGAATAGTAGTTCCAACAATATTATATGGTTGCGAGGCAAGGGCTATAAATAGAGTTGTACGGAGGAGGGTGGAAGTGTTGGAAATGAAATGTTTAAGGAAAATGTGTGGTGTGAGATGATCTGATCGAGTAAGTAATGTAAGGGTGAGAGAAATGTGTGTTAATAAAAAGAGTATGGTTGAGAGAGCAGAAGAGGGTGTGTTGAAATGGTTTGGACATGTGGAACGAATGAGTGAGGAAAGATTGACAAAGAGGATATATGTTTCAGAGGTGGAGGGAACAATGAGAAGCACAAGACCAAACTGGAGGTGGAAGGATGGAGTGAAAGGGATTTTGAGCGGTCGGGGCCTGAACATGAAGGAGGGTGAAAGGCATGCACGGAATAGAGTGAAATATATGCTTAATATCAATACCAATTTATTTTAATAGAGTTCATACTACTGGAATTCAAATACTTACTGGAGGAAGTTTTATGTCAGCACGACATTAACTAACTGCAATGTTTGTGAGGCAGTGCTTTCGCCGTTTTCACGATCATGTGAATACTTTACTTGTCTCTTATACTAACAGTAAGTGAGAAATTCAAGAGTATTTTAGCTTACAATTACCTTAGGAACTTATGGAGAAAAATATTCCCTACTCGTTCAAAAGTTTAAAAAAAAAACTGTTTTTCATATGAATACCATCTACGCGAAAGTGTATGTGAGTCTGTTAAGTAAATGTAGTTTTCTGACAGCTCACATGACGTTGTTAATTAAGTCATGTCAACCAATGACATGATTTCATTTCTTTCCCTCTGGTCACTTTAAGTTTTCTGGCGTTCCTCATATGAGGTTCATTTTGGTCACTGACGTGGGTAATTATAAATGTTTTGCTTAAAAGGAAAGAGAAAAGAGGCGAGGATGGTGTGAAACACGGATTTATTGACGTAGTGTCAGCTGTATGTTTTTAGTTTGCTGTTCAGAAAATTCTGCTATATCATTATTAACAGCATATTCATCCACGGCTTAAAGGCATCCATATTTCTTCGTATGACACATGTCTAAGTTTTGTCATTATATAATTTCTTTGTTTGTTAATTTTGTCTACATTATCCTGTCACGTAATTTTTCATTACGATGCCACTACTTATTCGCCACCCATTTACGTCCAATGGTCGGTGTTTTATTAATAATCCTATGGCAACGGGTTCAGACGGAACTTACAAAGTGTGTCTGTTTTGCGAAAATCGTCGTAGATAGCAGTAGATCGAAGCAATACGGGACATATGATTAAACAAAGTGATACCAATGAAAATAAGGCATCTCTCAAAGCCTTGACTGACAAAAACTTAATACTCAAGAATGGAATTCAGAGAGTGAAAATAGGACTCTATGACTTCATCCTTACTACCCTCCCCCCACCCCCCACCCCCTTTCTCCATCGCCTGCTTCACTCACACCCTCCTCGATGCTGGTCCACCTCTCCCCGCTCACACCCTTCCCCCACAACACAATCTTTCACCATCGTACAGCGACAACCACCTGCACCACTCCTCCGCCGCTCGCACCTGTCTCCCCCCCCCCCACCCAACCCCACTCAACCAACGCTGTCACACCCGTACGGCGTCCATTGTCTGCCACGTCGTCCCCTCCGAAACCTCATCATGGTCACCCCATGTAAACTTACAGTCCCTTCCCTCCACCGAGGTCCCAAGGCCTAATGCCCTCTTCAGCCCTAATCCCTTCATCCCCTCCAGGTTTACGTCACACCTCAGTCACCCGCCCAGCCGTTCCCCCTCCCCATTCTTCATGGGACAACTTGCCTCCCCTCCCACCCCCATTGGCCCCGCTCACGAGCAATCGCTTTGAAGTACTCAGCAGTTCAAAAGAAAAGAGTGAAGATTAGAATCCATGATTCTAGGAGATTCGTTGGTCAGAAATCTAGGTCAGCACATGATGGGGAACTCTAGAGCTAAGAGAACAGTCCGTGCTTGCCCTTGCGACTGAATTTTTCACAGCTAACAAAAGGTTAAAGAGATTAAAGTCATAACTAAAGAGTCATGTTTAGTAGTGAATGCTGGGAGCTACGACGTTTACCAAAAGCATCCAGATTCGAAAGTTATCGCAGAAGAATGTAACGAGCTGATTGGCACCCTGAAAGTGAAATCGGATATCATCGTTCTCACTGGCGCTCTTTCCGTTCCAGTGTAGGTAACTATGCCCTAAGCAGAGTGTTCGGTGTAAATGAAAAACTGAAACGCCTGTACATAAATGTTTATATGAGCTTTATGGATCTATAGTTCGACTTGGTAGGAGACAAGAGAGTATACGAGAGACGGCATTCACCTGAGCAAGAAACTCTTAGCTGCACGAATCAAAGATCAACTCGCCTTACAGTTGCACGGTAAAGATGTTTGTTGAGGACCTGTAGAAGTGGAAGTGGCGAGTTGAGTCAGGTCAGGTCATATTACGTGTCATGCGTGGGAGGTCAGCTCAAGCCCGGTCACCACGGCACTCGCAAGACAGCGAGTGTTGGGCCCCGTCACACCTCGGTGTAGGAATAGTCGGCCACCAAATCATATAACTAATGTCGTACGGAAATCACACGAAAAACTTATATGGACTGCATATGAGTATGAGATCATTCCGAAACAAAATATCTGAATTGCATTGGTTGGTAAACACTGAATACATTGATATCACTGGACAAACAGAATTATTTCTTAACACGAAAAATAACGAACTGACTAGTGCGTACAATTTGCCGGAGCATAAATAAATTTGTAAGGGATGGAGTCTGTCGAGGAGGCGTAACTGCACTGGATATAAAATCATGCCTAAACCCACTGACATTCACATTACAGCATAAGCTGCTGTCGAACACTTGCGTGTTCCGATTACTATACAATTTTCTTGCAATTTCCCAAACTTTACATAAAAGTCTTATAAAGACGCCCTAGTCAACCAGCAGATATTGACATTGTCATGTACAGGAGTTTACAGCGAGCAAATAAAGAATGAAGATTCAATCATTCTGGGAGATTTTAATCTTTTAAAATCAACTGGCGAATCATTTTAGGTGTAGAATGTAAATATGTTGGACTTATCAACTTTGTCGAAGAAACTGTTATCAACCAAACCGTAACATAGCCGACGAAAGAAGCTAACATTTCCTATTTCTAGTAACTAATACTCGTTTTGGTGAACATCTAGGTGCGTGTGACCATATCAAAGTTAGATGTGATGTAAATCTCAATATAGACTCCCATGAAATCAGTATTGTTACCCCTAGCTTTAAAAAAGCGGATTGTAATGGATTGCACAAAGCATTAAAGAGTCTCTCCCTTATTGGTTCATGCTCAGAGGAAATATGGACATGTTTTAAGCGTCAATTTATTCATAAACAAGTCATTTTTATTGCTATGCACGACAGAAACAATGAAATCAACAACAGGCCTGAATAGTGTTCCCCAGTCATTACAAGAGCTTTGCGGCACAGAAGTAAACTCTAATAGCTTAAGAAATCAAGGAATGACCCAAATCTTGCAATACAACATAACAAATTAAGGAGAGAGGTAAAAAGAATTATAAAGTAAGCCAAGAGAGAGTATGAAATGAGCATTGCAACAGGCAGTACTAGAAACGAGAGAGAATTTTAAAGATATAGTTCAGTAATAAGAAGCACAATAGGACCCTTAGTAAACAAAAATAGAGAACCCAGTGTGGATAATAAAAGCTTAGCAATGACCCTGAACGACTTGTATCATGAACATTATGAAAATGAAATCTTTTCTTAAATCTTTTGAACCAGCCAGTACTTGCTGCAAATTCTTGACTGTAGTCTTCTCTGGAGCACTCCTTCAGAGTCTGAAATAAACTTCTTGCCTTCGTCTGAATAGTATAAAGGCTTACTGGTGTCCGTTTCTTTCAGTTCTATTTTTACACAAGGAAAAAGCATAACGAATTATGAGACGGTGAAAAACAGCTCACACACGATACCAGACTTTACCGTCACAGTTAGAGATACTACCCCAGAGAAATGAGATGAAGACTGATAAAAGTTTAGGTCCTGATCGTTTTTATATACGAGTAATCAAAAACATGATATTGCTAAACTATTAACTTTTTTCTCAATAAAGGTCTCCGGGATGGAATGATATCGCATGGCTGGAAACTGTACTACCTGACTCATATATCCAAAAAAGGAAAGCCATAAAATGCATAGCAATTTCCGTTCTATTACTCTCACATTAATAATTTGTAAACTTCGCGAGTCAGTTATTAGAGATAAAATCGAAGCTTACCTTGAACAACACAGTCTGATCAGGGCACAGATCATGCCTTACATTCCTTCTTGAATCTTATTGCAAATCGCGCAATACACACGACAACAACGAGGCCATAAATGTCATATATCTGTACATCCACAAAGGATTCGACAAAGTCCCCCATAATAAACTGATATATAAAGTCAGGGCCTTAGGGATTACTGGTTGCCTAGGAAACTGGATAGAAGCCTAGTTGCGTGACGGAAGCAAAGAGTCGTAATGAATGGTGAATCATCACCGTGGTCACCCGTTACTAGTGGGGGTCTCCAAGGGGTTCGTCCTAAGGTCTATACTTTCCCTCATTCATATCAACAATATCGATGTAAGGCTGAATAAGTTAGTGTCCAAATTTTCAGATGACACAAAGATCGGCAATGCCACATTAACTGAAAACGTACTGAGATTACAAAAGGATCTAGGTAGAATAACTGAATGGTTTAGAAGATGGAAAGTCCTATCTTAATAGTCAATAAATTTCTGCTGTTGCAAGTAAGAAAGCTCAACAAGAAATTCGATTATGAACTGATGGGTCACAAGATAATGGATAGCCCTTGACTGAGGGATATAGGGGCCATTGTCTCTAACAATCCTAGATCTTCTAATACAGTAATATAGCTGTGAAAAAAGAAAATAGGACGCTAGAACTTAATAATTAACAGAAATCTTGAATATAAAAGCAAGGATATGACAGTGTCACTATACCAAAGTCTAGTTAGACCTCACCTCGAATATGCAGTGCAACGTCGGGTAATCTGCTTAGGAAAGGATATTATAGACTGGAAGCAGTATAGCGAAGAGCAACTAAATTCATTCCTTCCTTGTGCAACAAACCATACGAAAAGAGACTCCGAAAATTTGATTTGTATCTCTATGTAAGAGACGGCTCAGAGAGATAATGAACTAAAATATAGAAGGTCACCGAGTTAAACTGGATTGCACGAAATATTTCTTTACCAATGATAATGACGCGTTAAATAAGCTCTCAAAACATTTTGTTCAGAGCAATACTGTTAATACAGTGTATGTTTAAAATTAGGCTCGATCATCACCTGTCACTCTCCGGTATTAAATGATTCTTTTAATTAATCCTCATAACGTATTGGTATATCATGCGACAGGCACAGACACGGAATTCTCAGCAGCTACACAGCGCTGCAGAATTTCATTGTTTTAAACTGTTTTCTACGAGTTTTCCTCACAAGTGGAGGCGCTTGGAAGGTGTGAGTACCCGTGGAGTAGCTGGGAACTGTTACGATTTTGTAGCACTATTGAATGTAGCCGTATGTTTGCAGCGAAAATCGAGACTCAGGCGTCCACTGCCCCTGGATGAAGGACTGTTACGCCCTCATGCTAACGGGGGAACCCCTGCTTGACTTACCCTCTTTTTTCTTTTCTTTTTTCTTTTGACGTCATTAGTGGGCCTGCTGTATGGGGGTTGTGCAGCTCAGTCCTAGATACAAATATGGGTGCGGAGAGAGGTAGTATCAGTAGCACTGATACCAGTATCAACGGTTGCCGGTGACGCCAGTACCTTGGGTTTCAGTGCCATTTGTGCCAAGGGTGTCACTGCCAATGTTACCAATATCAGGGGTGACTGATACCCGTCTCAGAAGAACCAGTGACAATGCAATCGGTGTTAAGGGTGCCAGTGCCAGTGCTAATAATATCAAGTGTGCCAGTAATGCCAGTTCAAGAAATGCACTTTTACCAGTGTTATGATTGTCATTGCCAATGGTACCACTAACGGGGTTGGCAGTGATAACAGTATCCGAGGTATCACTGCAATGCTATAAGTTACAGGGGTGTCAGGCTTCTAGTTCCCAGGGTGCCATTGCCAGTGCTATCAGTGGCAGGGATGCTAGAGTCGAGGGTTTAAGTAGGTCTACCAAACGTATCCTAGAATTCGATTCAGCTTTTGTTTAATGATATCCTAGCGATAAACAAGTTTCACTGAAGACAAAGATATATAGAAAGACATTAAACTACTTAAGAGAGGGCAGCTCAAGAGCTATTCAACTAATCCGTCGGTCCAGAACGTCCACCGATATTGATCTCAGTGACCTGCTCGGTTCTAAACCAGTAGCAAGACTCTACCCTAACTGCAGGGAGCAATGTGGTGCCTATCGCCCCAAACCTCCAATCACTGGTCCTTCTTTCGATCCTTGAAAGAAATTCAAAGAAATTCGCGAAGCTTGCATTTCCTGGTAATCTGTCAATTGACACCAAGATTCGCTGGCAAGGCACGGTCATCAAAGTATATCATCTTGACCCCAGTCTGGGACAAATCTAGGTGTCGTACTGATTCTCTAGGTATGATTACATCTCACGGGCACGTCAAGATATTTTTACCAGCGTCATCTAAGGAGAAATCTTTTTTATGCCTTTGAAATTTGTCAACATTGGTTAAAAGACCAAAAAATATCCAACATACCATGTTCTACGAGTCGCCAAATTTGTTAGACAGCAGCTAACGGGAGTACACTCCGTTAGGAGACTTAAACATAATGGGATTTCTCTCAACAGGTTGCTTGCGGCTTGTAATGATTCCGCAACCGAGAGGTTTCACTATATTAATTAATTTTATCCACACAGCGAAATCTGAAGGGTGAAGGACTCTCCCCTCTCCTGCTACAGGTGCTTGGGGTACTGTTCATGTGTCGAGGCACTCCGCCCTGAAAAAAATTGTGTAGTGTGCAGGCCATAATGATTGTTGTAGCTGTCAACAAAAAGCCTGAACTAATCTAAGCTTCTCCGGACCCACCTCAAAGACATGTGTCGACTAATTCCCGGCAGTGTATTAGTTGCCATAAGAAAGGAGTTTTCTTTTGGCACGGATGTACCAAATATACATCGTCATCTGTATTTGGACCAACCAACTCAGCTCTCATACTACCGCTCAACAATCTGAACCAGCTACTCAGCAAAACGTTAACACTTCCCATGGAAATTTAGGCTCTCAAAATGAGACTGCATGTGATGAAAGCCGGAACTGACAGTATTCTCATTGTTCTTAAGTCTAAATGATCCCATCCATGACGCCGCATCAGTATTTTCTACCATTTCGACACAATTATCATTCTCCGCCTCTACCGGTACTTTAAATGTGCTTAACAAAGACAGGAAGCAAGCCATACCACACACCGACGTCATGTACCGCAACAACCCTGCCACTCACTTTCTAGGCAACTCTTCATCCCAGCCCCAGACAAGCCCTGCACCTCCTTTCCAGAATAATCGTGCACCTCGGCCACAGAAGAGCCCTGCTTCTCGGCTCCAGAGCAACCCTTCACATCAGCTCCAAAACAGCCCTGCACATCACCTCTAGGATAACTCTGCACCTCAAAGGACACAAGCCCAATATATTCAGCAAATGTCCATAACCAGTACAACAGACTTGTTCTAACAGAAATTTGAACAATTTGAGACCGAAATGAGAGGCATGAATATCGAATACCCTACAACCCTGATCCAAATTGGCATAACAGAGACAGGATGATGTTCGGAAAGAATACTCCAGCCCATGACTGCCCTTAGGGCATACTGCGCGCCTTGTAAGACGCGAGTTCCTATGGTAACATTGAACCAATAGGGTTAACTGACATTTGTACTGGAAAGTACTCCCTCCCTGAACGGGGATCAGAAAATGAATATTATAACTAATATCATTACCGTTGTTATTTTTATTAACATTATCATTATCATTAAAAATCTTAATTTTATTATTATCAATATTGTTATTGTTATTCCTCTTCTTCCTCCTCTTCTTCTTCTTATAATTATTATCATTACTATTATTAATATTGTTATTATTATTATTATTATTATCATTATTATTATTATTATTATTATTATTATTATTATTATTATTATTATTA
>JAYMFT010005905.1:0-17131 GCA_038088735.1 Panulirus argus | reverse complement strand
GAACATATATATATATATATATATATATATATATATATATATATATATATATATATATATGTGATTGTAATAACCTACTTTTTCAGTAGGCAGAGGGAGCATTAAACTTGCGGGGTCCCGTCTCTTGAACCAAATAGCTTTTAAAACACAGAGGCTGTCATCTAGTGACCCTTACTCCTCTCTCTTCCATGGTCGACACATGTATGACCTTTGGCCTCTCACTCTAACTCACCACTCCTAATTCTGCTCCTCCTGTCTTTAACATACGATGTGGACAGTTTGCTTTGATACTTTCTTATCCCTGAAACTGAATGCCATCTAAATATATGCCAGCGGACGGTTTGTATCCTTAACAATTCTCCTAAGGTTGGGCCCCGGCTAAGTAGATTGTCGACACCCATGGCCCTCCCACACGCAGTGGAAGGCTGACTGCATGATTTAATTGTAAAAAGAGAATATGTATGATTGCGCTAATTACATCAGTCCTTTCATTTCCCTTAAACATCGTCCTTTCCCTAAAAGAGACATCAGGCTATACGAGGACATTTCCCCCTCTGGTAATGCCGTTCCCTCAAACACAGCCAAAGCATAAATAAAAACTGGAAGCAGCAGGAGAAAATCAGGACCGCGCCAGCTCAGTGGAACGAGCCAATGTAATCTTCCAAATTAATACCTGGCAATTCAGTGTGTTTATATAGCGATCATTTATTGGTACATAAATGTAATTACCAGTCGTATCTACTTTACATCAATGCCGATACAAAATCAGGTACGAAAATCAAAGGAAATTATGCATTTTGGCAAAACGTAATTATTAACAATTTTTTTTAAATGGACAACACAAGACATTTGTTCTTGCCATCAGTGTGATTGCTTGCACGTATACCTCATTCGGAGAGTGTGAATGTATTGATGGCTGGCGACGAAAGAGGAATGCAAATGATTCATAAAGTTTAGCAAAAAGGAAAACCATATTAATTACTTAAAGGAAAACAGTACAAAACTTTGAGTACAACGGAACGACCCTTGTACACGGTGGTACGACCTCAGGATAAGACAGCGTGACCGTTGACTTTGACCTTCAAGGGTTAGGTCAAAGGTCGTATCGCCATAGTACCCGTGGGTCGTACCCACGTCCCCAAGGGTCTTACCGTCTTGTTCAAGAGTCGCACTATCATTGTCAAGTCGTTAAACCCCTATTAGCGTTAATCACAATTTCTTAACAGACTCTTAAGAAATGCAGTTAGAAAACTCTCCGGAAACCTTTCATATTAAAAGGGGTTTCAATACCTGAGGATTAATTGAGAACATTAAGATCAAAACCTACGCCTAGGGGTTTCCTTACGCCATAACCAGAGCAACGCTAATGTAAACCTCACCAAAATCCTTAAGAAATCTTGAGGAAAATTACATGCAAATCATATGCTTACGTAAACACCGCATCATCTCCTTGAACAAACTATCTATTTCTGTTCAAGACCTAACCATATCGCGTGCAGAACAGGTCTGCACATAATGAATATTCAAAACACATATCTAAATATTCCGGCGGGAATAAAATGAAGGCGTGTCATGGCAGCAATGCAGAGCGATGGACGATCATTTATATCAAAACACGACCGTTGGCAAAACTTGGCAAAATTTGATGCAGGTTGGAACCATCATCAAATCAAGGATATATACGCGGGGATTTGCTCTATAGGAACACGTAACCGAGCAAGGTTATAAAGGCCTCGGGATCTGCTGCAATGATTGGGAACAGGGCAATCAGTCCGAATGCCAGAGGAGGCAGGGGCCCGGACCGGGCTTCCACGAGCCTTACCGTCATATGGGACCCACTGTGTCATTCCCGTACGTCACGCCTTACTTATAACCCTCGTATACAACCATTCAACAACTCTGCAAATGATGCCCTCGTCATAAATAGCCATGGAGCTCATTATGGATTTACCGAACGATTGTAACAAATTAATTCTCGAACCATTGTTGCGAAGCGGCCAGGACGCCCTCTCATTCGCTAAAACAGAACACGGGATTTGCTGTAATTGTTGAGTGTTCATTGTAATCTGGAGGAGATTAACGTTAGGAGATATTGTCTCGCCAACGCCCCAGGACAGGAAAGTAATTTCCTAGACGCTGTGAAAAATAAACAACTTTGCAAAGGATGTGTTGAATATGACCCGAAAAATACTGTCGCCAATTTACGAACTTTTTCTCGCTCTCGTGTGTTAGATGTGTCGTCTGTTTGTTCCCGTCTGTGTCTGTGATTATATATATATATATATATATATATATATATATATATATATATATGTCGTGTGTGGGTCTGTGTCATTTAGTGGCCAAACATTTCGTTTTTCTGTCTGTGTATCTGTTCAAATATGTCATTTTACTTCTGTCACAACACAGCAATGTGTCTGTTTCTGTCTCAACACATATGTATGTCCGTGTGTCTGTCTGTTTTATCATTACGTTTTGTATCTAAGTCAAAATGGTTATTAGAGAAAAGAGAGATAATGAGTCAAACCAGATACACAGAACTGAAGCTCCACATCCAGGAATCTTCCCGCACGTAGAAAGACAAGGTACACGTGCCCTACAGCAGACGACTCAGGAACATGTCCTCAAGCAGAGCTCTCAAGCTTCATTCCACGGGGGTTCACAGACCTCACCAAGTAGGATTCATAGGCTGAGTCGAGCTGGGGTCGTGGGCTTCATCACACAGGGTTCGTATGCTCCGTCACATAGGATTCGTGTGTTTCACCACACGAGGTTCTTCACTGGCTTTATCACACGGGTTCACAAGGTTCATCACATGGGGTTCATATGCTTCATGAACCACACGTGAACCCTAGAGCGAGGCATCTCCGCAAGTTAGCCTATGACCTACACAGAGTTCAGCGAAGCAACTAAACTGGGTCGAACTCTCCTCTTTCACTGGGTCAGGAGAAGATACGTATCTACTGAAAATAAAACTTCAACAGTAAGATACGACTTGCTTTATTACTGGAAAGTTTTTTTCCTTTAATACTCAAGACTCCCTCAGCTGAACGGGGTACATGATTCGAGGCGAAAAGACAATGATATGCCACAGATGACGGAATGATCCACTTTAACACAGAATCTCATACTAATGTTCATCCTTAGAGCAAGGAGCTGTAACGTCTTTGTGACACATTACTTACACAACATTTTTGCCTTCGTGTTCTCATCTACATTCCATTTCATGCTAATATAAGTGTCATTTCAAAATGCTCGTTGCAATCGTGTTGTGTACGTGTCTTAGTAGCCTAAGAACCTTTTTCTTTTCGTAGAGGTATTCGTGTCATTTCGTTAATACTACACTCGCTACTTGTATGCCGACAACGAAACAATCCTAAGGGAATAAATCAGAATACACTTGCCCCCTTATTTATCCTCTTCAGGTTCTTTCGTTCCCTCATTCCTTTCCACCACCCTTTCCCATTACACACGACCCCTCTCTCTCTCTCTCTCTCTCTCTCTCTCTCTTACTTACACCACCACCCCACACAGCCCTGCGGTTGGGAAATTCTCACTCCCCCAAAAAGAAACAAAAACTCATCTTCAATCTCCGTCTTGTCTTTGTATAAGAAAGTTTTACTTGAAAACTCCTGATAACCACTCTTTCTGGCCCAGCCCGTCACCATCTCCCTTGTCATGTTGTGGCCCGTCACACTGTGGCCCGTCACACTGTGGCCTGTTATACTGCCGGCCCTCACACTGTTGGCGATGGTCGTTCAGGCAACACTGTGTTGGCTGTGTGTTGCCATGAAACGTCATGGCTGGGTCAGGCAATAAGAAGAAGTTGCCATGAATCCTTAATGGTGACGTCAGTGCATCGCCATGAGGCTGGACCAACGCATCCCCCCGTCCATCTACTCACAACAATGTTATCTTCAACCATCAACTTCTTCAACTCCACCAGTTTACAAATCCCAATTTTCCACCAAATCCCACTCGGGGACCCCGTCTGGGGTGGAAATAACCTGCCCTTCCCTGCTCTGCTGCCCTTCAGAGAGAGAAAAAAAATAATATTGACGAATCCATTCAAGACTTCAAAGTTTATCAGCTAATAAATTCACATAAAACTTCCTCCAAAAAAAAAAAAGGAGGAAGAAAAGCTGGATCCAAGAAAAACACCTCACCTGGCAGCAGCTGGAGCCCGGGAAGCTACGTACAGTGGCCATTCACTTGTATTTGTTCAATTATAACTTTTCCAAAGATTCAATTCCAGACGCTTTAATCTGAAATTAAGCACAGTGAAAGCTTATATAGACCTCTCTCTCTCTCTCTCTCTCTCTCTCTCTCTCTGTGTGCTGTGATGGTTGAGGGAGGAGGGGGGGTTGTCTCAAGGAGGTGCTGTAATAACGAATCCCCCCTCTGGCTGCCGTGACTGTGGGGGTTCTGTGAAGATGCTGTCTGAGGTTCTGGTGGGAAAGCTGTGTCCAGACTGCAGACCTGTTCTTTTTTTTTTTCTAGGTTTCAGATCACCGTCTGTGTACAGATTTGTACTACGAACAAATCATGCTTGACATGGTGTAAAGCACAGTACATACCCGCGTGTGCCGAGCAATGTCGAGGTAAACCATATTATTCTTGCGTCTAATTTTCTTCCCTCATGGTTTAGAAGGCTGTTGAGGTTCGCTGCCCAGGTGTACCTTGTCCTGGAAACCTAATTTTACCCATTCTTTTCCTCCTTCAAGTTTGGTCTTGCAAGGCACACATGATCGGCTGAAGGCTCCTGCCCCCTCGTCCTGCACACACACACACACACACACACGCGCTCCCCAGCTCACATCTTTTCTCTCGGGTGGAATCAACACAAACAGACTCGTCATTTTTTCTCCGTTAAACTTTCTTTATCAACGAGGAAACAGCAATTATATATTTAAATCATGCCGGCGACTCTCCCGCCCGACGACACTAATAGTCAGCGATCAAAGAGCCGGGGAACTTGGGCATTAGCATTCTTAGCTGGAATTCAAGTTCCCTCTCTGGGTTTTTGTTCGGTGGAGTTTCCCCGACCGAGAGCCTCGCTCGCCTTCGACGCGAGCTCGGCCCTGAATATCAACCTCTCTGTTTACAACGATGTGATTCCCTCGCCGGGAATCTTTATAAAACAGAACAACCCTTCCCCTCGAAACAGAGAAGAAACTGTTTTTCCTTTTATTAAAGTCTCTGATTTCGAGACTGAATAGATAATATCTATCAAGCTGTTGCTCATGAGTCCAGCACTGCGATTGGTGTTTATCTATCACATCGTCTCAACTGAAAGATGGTTTTGAACCCGTGACGTGCGGGGAGACGAGTCTCCCCAGGTGAGGCCGTCTCCCCTGCATATGAAGGAGGAGAGGACCTCCTCCTTAAATCCCATGCCCACAACTTTCTCGATAAAATTCCTTTGGAGTCTCCTTCCAGACGCTGGACACAGGAGGAAGGCGTGGGTAATTGTTACGCCAGGGAGGTGGACCTCGGAGGACAACAGCTGGAGGAGGAGGAGGAGGAGGGAGAGAAGGAAGAAGAAGGTAGGGAAGGGAGTGATGGAGCGAAGAACGAGAAAGACTGTTGGAGGAGATTGAATTAAGGCTGGTGAGATTAGGAGTCGGTTAAAAAGGCTGGCTGGAAAAGAAACTTCCCGGAGGGGAAGAAGAAAGAAGGTAATGGGAATCCAGAGATACAGGTAGGGGGGAGGGGGACGACTGGAGGAGAACCAGACGTGTGTGTGTGTGTGTGATTAAAATTTGTGTGTTACCGGGAGAGAGTTTTACACCCATGTTCCCCATCTCTTAACCTTGTATGTATGTACCTTATCTTTACTCCTGTGTATGCACACACACACACACACACATAAGTCTATGCCACGTACCCATTTATCGACCAGCCCCAAGAGGTGGATGAACACCTGGGTTAGGTGAAGACCGACTGTCACGTCCAGGATTCGGACCCGTACTAATCCGACCACGGGCTGGCCTGTGATGACTCATGGTCAGCAACACTAACCACAACAACAGGGAGGCCCGTATGTGCGTATGTACGCCAGGATTTTAAACAGTGACACTGAAATACAAACAACCAAATGTCTAGAGAACAAACAAGTTAATAATGGATTTTTACATTGCTAAAAACTCGTTTACAAACTTTCTCTATCATTTTTCTTCCCAAGAACTTATGCCCATAAAAATCTGTAAACAGCATTTTATAAAGAAAAACTGTGAGCGAACTTTGAAAGCTAAATCAAATTACTGAGTGAGGAGGATCACGGGCGCGTAGTGCTCAACCCCATAGGTGGGGACAAACAACTAACAAAAGCAAACAAATTCATAAATTTAAAACACAAACACAAACACTTACAAACACCTTAAAACAACCTCTACAACAACCATCTCCAAAACTACCGGAAAAAAAAAACGTAGAAAAGGTTACTTTTTGTGTGATGCACATCGCGTTTTACAAAACTAATCCTGAACTTAAACACTCACGACGGTGGTGCTTGTATGGTATGCCCTTCCATCAGCTATATTTTTATATAATTTGATTGGAATCTCTCAAATAAAAAAAAAATGATTTATCTTCATGAAATAGAGTGGAATATATGTTCATGACTCATGTCCAGCTTTCCCGTCATGATGGACGGTAATTCTAATTGGAAACAAACCACTGCGCCATGAAACATTGCTCTCATGAATCAAATGAGAGTCATTGTTCAGGTGACAGACGTAAACATTAACTTTTATGATTGTGATTATGTTGTAGGGAAAACTATATTCATTCTGCTCAATCAAAATACATCAAGATATAGAGAAGCTTAAAATGGTACTAGATTACTAAAAATACATATGTATATATCATTCATAATATTTTTTTTTACAGTAGTTGAAGTCACAGATAAGGGTTTCGAAGGTATGTTTACAATCTCGGCAGGACACTTCTCATTTTCTATTTACTTCCGTAAGCGATCCTCTGACTTCTGATGACTTAGCTGACTTCGACTTTAAATGGAATACTCTCATACAGGTGAGCATTATGGTAATAAGTAAATGATTACATGCTCAATTCATTTAATCAAATTGCTATGTATATCAGATAATTTACAGGAATGTTAGATCTGGTGAAAAAAAAAAAAAACTGGGCTTTGGACCGAAGCCAATGCCATGGAAATATAAACGAATGCCACTGCTTCATGAAGAAAAAACCTTTTCATTCATTTTAAAACATTTATGCTTATAACAGTACTGAGGGTCACGGGGAATATGAATACCTATTACTGAACGATACACTTATTCATCAGTATCTGGTGAATATAGTGAATAATAATAATGACACAACAATAAAAGGTTAAGGAGAAAGTGATAAATCAATAAAACTTTAAACCTGGGTGGAGGCATTTGTCACAATCAACGTAACTTCCTTCAGCTACCGACCTGAAACTTAATACTATAATACATAAAATGTCCGTCTACGTATGTTTAGCTAATTCTTAAATAATTCAGTAATTGTGAGAAAAGTTAAGGAGACTTCATTAACATTTTATTGTCTCGCAGAGAGAGAGAGAGAGAGAGAGAGAGAAAAAATATTGAGGAGAAAATTCATTGGATAAAAATGAACGCTGTCGATGTTTGTTTACACTGTTGCTAAGGCCAGTTGTGAACCTTTCACATTTAAAGATTTCTTGGTGTCAAAATGTTTCCAACAGTGGAAACATATTTGGTAATGTTTTGTTGATTTGGTAAAGTTCTGTTGTCAAGGGACTTTATTAGGCTTGTCCGAACGGTCAGAAAGGCTTTAGGTAAGGTCAAGGCTTCTTTACTTTTCTCCATGGCTATCAGGAAGAGCCGGAAGAAGTGTCAAGAACTGTCGCTCCCGCAGAACTTTGTTGTCAATCAATGTGTTTTCGCATTCTAGAAAAAGTGACACCAATGTTCAGGCATGCTGTCACTTGACAACGTCAGTATTTCTTCGCTGTCAAGAAATGTAATTATTGTTCACAGTTTCTCTTTCTCCTCTGAATACTTCTGTTTTTCTGTCACTTTTATTGAAAGCCGTTATCGTCACTTTTTGTTGGTGACGTCACGCATCAAACCTGTTCAAACCAAGTTTGATTACGGAACGGAATAAGCGTGACATCACCAGCATCTTGGCTCTGTCAAGCAGGCAGTGTACCGTACCCTTGGAGGTCTTGGCTGTGCTGGAAATAACTACCAGGCCATGTATTTAACATAAACTAACCTGTGGTAAACTAACATTTACCCCTACAGCTTATCTTTACAGCTATTTTTTTTTTCTACAATCTAAAATAAAACGTTGCTCCATGATCAATCAGATACACCTCCTCTATTACACCTTTCCTTCCGTCCTTCTTCTTGGACTGTATGTGTATTACATCCGCCTTCCTTCTTTCACCCTTACAAAGCTCACTCCTTTTCTCTCTGCCCCTTCAAGTGGTGTGAATATAAGATACGATCCCTTCTCTTCTTCCTTTCGTGTGAGTCAAATGGTGTTGCTCTACTGTACATATACCAGACCCTCCTTTCTGATAAGCATACTATAACCAGACTCCCAGGATATGTGACGTATCTTCTGTATATACGGCCGTTCCCTTGTGAGCATTGCCCCCTTCTCTAGTACAGTACATCTTCATCCATACGTGTGTCGAAATCTTCCTCGATATGTTTAATGCATCCGTTCCTCCAAACCTTTAACACTTCTTCTCCTTCCGCATAATTCACCCCTTCCCCATACACGAAATGTACCCCTTTTCCCCATCATACATGCATTACGCCCTTTGGCATTTCACGTGTACCCTAGCAGGCTATATTTAGCGCAGGTGTTTGAGATGGCCAGCGCCATCAACAGTGGCCAGGGGAGAGCGGCGGCGTTTATCGCGCCGACGGTATTTGTGGTTTGCGTGGGTGAGCTCGTTCGGCGCCCCCTGACCTCCTTCCTCCCGGACCCTGGTGTCATACGTTCACCTCAGGCAGCACTATTGGCAGTATCGCTCATCGTTTACTTCTGCACGACGCACGTGAGAGGAGAGGAGGTTCGATTTACGAGTCGTGTTTTTTTTTTTTCTTCTTTTTAAGTTACCGTCTCGACTCGTTGGCTTGAAACTTTATAATGTTATTCTGATTAATAAATGGCTAAGATTTTTAACTTCAAGACATGAAATCCGGTCATATTTATTTCTATTATAAGAAATCATTGCTTTCTTCTCAGTCTCTTGAGCGCGACAGTATGAACCATCCGTTCGGGTCAGGTCAAAAGCCAGTCCATTATACCCACGGGTCACATCGTCATGCTCAAGAACCTTATGCAATTATTGCCATCTCCCCCCCCCCCACCTACATACACACAGGGGTGGATGAATGAAATACAGTGAAAGACGACGTAGTAGATGTGGGCAACATACAGAAGTTTCAAAGGATGTGTGATTGTAAAAAACGTCCAAGAGTCGGAGTCCCAGGAGAACTCCTCACCATATGGTATAAATGGGTAAGCACACACACATACACAGGCAATTACATATGAGCACATAGACATCTGCACCAATGTGAGATGATAGAAATCCTTAGGTAGATTCCAAACCTGCTGCTGTGGACAAGGTCATATCATCTGAATATCTTTAAAGTCACCTCATCTACCCGGGGGACTCGCCACTCCAACCCCATCATGCCTTATCAACACTTCGAAGTTCCCCGTCAGTAGTTTGGACTACCAACGCCGCTATTGCCAAATGTCACGTCTCTCTGTACCATTACTAACGAGTTCGTTAATCACAAATGGCGTTACTGCCATCAGAGATGCTTGGCAGTCTGTTCCTGATGGGATTATGAAGTAGTCCCATTATCTAAGAATCCGTGGGCGTGGCGCGAGCATTAGACTCTTCTGTCATGAGGAGGAGCAAAATCCGTCCTGCCTCACTGTTGAACCTCATGAAAGCGAGGAGGTAGCGCGGATCTACACAGTCCTGGTCACCCATCCTCGTCAAAATCCTGCCATCATTTGTTGTGAGCTTTATCATCTGTCTCGCTCCTCCCTTAGCAAGACGCACTTGCCAAGCGTCTCTTAAACACCTCTAAGCTTTCCTCCTAGCCAGGTGCCACCCTACCAAGAACAGGTTCCACGTATCACGAGCTACGCAATTGTACCAGGCACGGTCAGAACACTCTTGAACTTTAGGAACACCAATACGGCTGACTGACCAGCACCTACCGCCCGAGCCAACCCCCCCCCCCCATCCGTCGCACTCCCGCCCACACATCGCCTCTGTGGTTCCCTCGACCCCAGGGCGGTCCAACACCTGAGACCGGCCGTCAAAACATCCCCGACTCACGACCGAATCGTACCCAACCACGTCCACCCGAGGGAAAACATTCTTTCATACAGTTCCCAAACTGATTATGTTACGAATAACTCGACAAAGTGGACAGCAATATAGATCAAAATCACGCTTATATATCCAACGTTATACGCCCCAAGACCCTAAACTAACGGTAACCAGAACAGAATGATCCCTCATCTATAACCTCGGAACATCAAGCTAACCAGAGCATCTATCTGTAGCCGCCATGATCATCCTGGCTAACGAAAGCCAAATCGGGTGGTCGAGGACTCACTGGAAATCTCCACCTGACTAACCAAGAAGTTTCCTTCCAGAGACACTGGAAAAAAAAAATAGTGTGTATCTGCCTCACGAGTGTGAGTGATAAGCTGACGTCTGAACTCGAGAGAGAGAGAGAGAGAGAGAGAGAGAGAGAGAGAGAGAGAGAGAGAGTAAAACGTCCCCTGGAAGCTGCGACACGCTATATAGACGTAATACATCGACCACTGATGCTCTCACCTCCTGCCGTGCCTTGCCTCCTATCTCTCTTCTGTTCTCCTTCGTCTCCCTATTTCTCTCCCTCCCTTTCCTTAATTCGCTCCAAAACAGCTTTGGGGTTTCTTTTCCAGTTCCCTCTCCCCTCATCCAATCTATTCTTCTCCTCTCGTGTTCTGCTCGTCTTCCTCTTTCACATTTTCAGTTTCTTTTCAATCTTTTCGTTTTCGTTTTCCTTCTTATCTCCCATTTTCTGTTTCTCGTCTTCTCTCCATTCCAGCGCCCCTTGTATTTTTCCCTACCAGATACTCCTTTTCCTTTTCCAGTTCTTCTACTTTTACCTCCTCTTCCTTCTTTCTCTTATTCCCCCTAAACTTTTCGCCTCTTGCATCCTTTATCTCCTCTTTTCCATCTCCCTTCTTCCAACAACTCTCCCTCCGTCTACTGTCCCATCATCCCTTCCACTTCACTTGAGTGTCTCCCACATCGAATGGAAAATGAAATGCAATAATCTTTGGGCAAATTTCCTCATCACTCCTTTCATAATGATATTTCTTATCTTGTTTTTTCGTTCTCTCTTCAAGGTAGAAGAAAGGAAAAAGGGAACAGACCACCATTCCCACAGGGCAACAGAAACGTATCGGGTGTTTGTCTGTTGCATAGTGGCACAGTGAAGTTTCTCTTGCATCCCCACTACCAACAGATGTGGAGAATGCTAATAATTTTTTGCCTCTGGCCAGGCCAATCATAAGCTGACTTTAACTAGAGATTTCTCCCCCAACCTAAGCCAATCACAGATCAAGTCCCCGTCAATCATAAACCGAATATAGCTGTAGATTTCCCCGCCAACCTAGGCCAATCACAGATCAGATCCTATCTCTAGAACAGGGAACTAGACCACCGTGAGCCCATGGAAACACTCCATGATATAGTCTATGGCACAGCAATCAGCCCTGATGCCAAAGACTCGCGTATAAATTCAATATTTCAAAAGACATATTTGCGTCAGAGGCGACTCGGTTTTGAGTAGCATAAATCATCAACAAATGGTCATGACGAACATGTTCGTAATGACAAAACACTAAACTGGCTCCGGGACCATTAAGCTTATTGTGTACATGACAAATAAGCTGCCAGGAAAGCTGAAATGAGAAGCAAATTGTTACAGTCGGTGAGAGAGTATTGACAGGTCAACCACCTGAGGAAAAAAAAGAAAAGAGAAAATTGATACGTAACTTTGTTGAAATGAGAGATAACTTTTCTCCCTCCACAAACAACGGTACCTGGAACCACTGTAAGTGAGAAACCATGCGACTGCGTTCCTCACTCTGAGGGAGAGTTTCAGAAACATTTTCACCGACGCAATGGAAGACGCCAAGTTTACCATACTGCTCAGTATGTCTACACGACTCAACAGATTTCAGGAGACAGTCTCATAAGGCCATAAGGATGCAGGTGTATGAGTACGTAACTGAAATCACGACGGTACTCCTATTAACAGCATTATCGCACCTCTTTAAGGCCTACTTAAGTGAATGTTGGATGAATGAAGACCAGAGATGTCCAAAAGCTACAATGAGCACTAAGCACAGAAAATAACAGTCACAGAGAAAGAGAGAGGGACTGAGAAAGACACAGGGACACAGAGGGAGACAAGAGGAGACAGGGACACAGACGGAGAGACACGGAGACTGATGCACAGAAAGAGACAAGGACAGAGAAACGGTCAGGGATACATAAAAAAGTTGGGGAAACAGAAAGAAACGGGGGCCACAGAAAGAGCCACACAAAACGAGACAGAAACAAACACACACACACACACATACACACAAACACACGCACAAAAAAAAAGGCTGGGACGCAGGAGATAAAAAAAAAAGCGCAAGGTGAGGTCAGAAGCGTGACACAGGAGCTCAGGACCTGTGTGGACCAGACCATCAACAGTCCGTTGATGACGTGCTTCCTATGCCGGTTGATGCGGCGGCTTTTCAAGTTTCTGATCAATTTTCCACTGGGTACGTTTGCGTCCGGAAAGAGAGAGAGAGAGAGAGAGGAAAAAGGTAAATGGCTTGGTCACCGAAAACGTTTGTGTCCGGATGAAATTGAAATAGCCATGCAAGACGATCATTCGTAAGACTGATGATTATGCGCGACGGTGAAATTTTTCCTATTCTAAAGTGGGGGGAAAAGAGCTCCTCTCTAAAGTCGTTAGAGAGCTTCTCAAAGTGGCCAGAGAGATCTTTAAAGTGGCAAGAGATCTCACTTAAGTGGTTAGAGAATCCTAAAACGTGACCACAGAGCTCTCTAAAGTGGCTAGAGAGGTCCAACAACGGCACAGCATTCACTAAAGTAGGCTAGACTGCTTACCCAAAATAGCCAGAAAGCTCACAAAAGTAGCCAGATAACTCTCTAAAGTGGCCACTGCTTCCTAAAAGGATCTAAATAACCTATAATATATTTACAAAATTATTTGAATCCTAGAAAACCAAAACTATCTACGCATCTCTTACGGATATTCGGAAAAAATATTTTTATATTCCCAAAAAGTTCCCTTCGGATACAAAAGAAAAGTTTAGTTTAGTTGCTTGAAATTTCCTCTGAAATATAAGGCTTAAAATTTTCTTGAAAACAATTAGCAAATTCTAAAGGCAAGAAAATTTCTTAAAGAACGTCTCTGTGGGACGGTCTAAAAGTTCTGTTTTAATGCTCGAAAAGTTCCAGTGGGAGGAATAAGCATTTCCTAAAAACAAGACCATGAGAATCCTTACGATGCTTTGAAATTATTAAATGATTGGAAACACTTTTTTTTATGCTCACGAAGACCTTTAAGAACAGGTCTGTAGTCCTATTAGGATATATATATGTTCTTAAAGTATGTTGAACGACTTTATTTAGGATACCCTTAGAGTTCATTAACATGTTTCAAAGTTCTGAGAGTAAAGATTCAAAAATTCACGATAAAATTTGCTGAAAATGTTTCCACTGAAGTCTGGAAACTTCCCCCCACACCCCAATTTAGAGAGACTAAAACACCCAAATAAAAAAGTTCTATAGGGGTCGGAAAATCGGTCAAAGTTCCTGTAAGAGGGTGGAGGGCAAAGGTCACGGTGAAGACCACAGTTCCGCCTACCACAGTGACGTCACGTACCGTAATCTTACGAAAGTTGCGCGTCCTTATCACCTCACGATTGGAAGGTTCGTCAGTTAATTGATCTTGGAGAACATTAGAACTGTATCGGAACTTCGAGCTCTCCAAACTTAAGGATCTCATCAGTATAACACACCACTAACTTTCTCCTCGATCAATACTACTCGACATTGATTTGTTCTCTGATCAATATTGTCAAACATTAAGTTGCACTCTGATCAGTTACTCGAAAACAGAATTCTCTTCCGATCAACATGATTACGACACTACACCTCTTCTGATCACAACTGGTCATCACCACAAACAGTGACTTTCTCTCTCTCTCGCAATAATCAAAAAGAAAAAAGACTATGTAAGTAATTAAATAAAGAGAAAGAGAGAAAAAAAGTCCCTCCAATAAAAAAAAGCAACGACAGAAATACAGTAGCGGCACGGTGGCCGCAGACGAGTCTACAACGAACGAACAAATATAACGAAAGAGTTGAGTATTTGTCAGTCTTTTAGAAGGGCGAGGCTGGAAAATATCCCTTTGGCAATATGCATGAACAAAATGTTGTAAATTGTCCCCCCCTTGCAGATTTTCATTTCCGCTAACAATTTCTGCTAACAATTTCCGCTAACAATTTCCAGGTCCCGTGGATGACTGACTCGTCACAGGATGAACAAACGCAAAACAAAAATAGAAATAGGAATAACTCTTTCAGGCCGCCGGACTCCGGTAGTATAGAAGTGAGACGAAACTTTTTTTCAAAGTCTGGCGGCGTATCTCAAAATATATATATTTCTTTTTTTTTTTTCATTCAATTTCCTTCTCTTCTTTAAGAGACTTTACGACAGTTGTGGTGCTGAGCGAGTCGAACAAACATGGCGTTGCAACACAAGGTGTGGGTGTGGCAGTCACCGTCTCAGTGCCTCAGTTCTCGCGAACTATTTCGAAAGTCACTCCGGGAAAAAAAGCCCTGAAAAGGACGGACGGCAGAGGGCGAAAAGAAACTGGACTAAATGTGTAAGTGAACATCCATATGTAAAGGTCTGTTATACACCGTCGGTTTGCACAATACATACCTCAACACTGGTACATTCCTGGGTTACATTTGATGGGAAACACTTGCTTTTTTAAAACTTTAGGCTCGAATTTTTTTTTTTTTTCTTCTTTTTTCTACATTTCGATGACTTCCTTTATCCACCGCCGAGTGGGAAGGCTTAGTCAACTCTCACAACACGTGATGTCGTGTTACATGGTGTTCGCTAATGCCACCTGACACTTCACTGGCCTTGTACATCACCCGGTAATGCTCCCTGACAACACTTCATCATAGCCTTGTATGTTGTCCCCAAATGCTCTCTGACATCACTTCACCTGGAGTTGTACGACGCCTCCTAATGCCTTCTGACAACATTTCACTGGCTTTGCATGTTGTCCCGTAATGCTGTGTAGTAATGCCCGCTGACAACAGTTCACCTTGACTCATATAATCGTTCCTTAATATTGTCTGACAACGCTCCACCTGCCCTTCACGATGCTGTTGATACTCTCTGACAAGACTATGAAAACAGTAGAAATGAAACTAACAGGACGATAGTTAGAGGAGTTAGAACAGTTGTCTTTCCCTAGAAGTCGTCTCCTAATGTTTCCCGAAGTCACTTCCCTGGCCTTCTATGATGTATTTAAACGTTGCCTGAGGACACTTCCCCTAGCCTTGCGTGACGTCTAACAACACCGTCAGTCCTCAGAAGACATCATCCGAACCTCCGTGACTTCAGTCAACTCCACCAGTCCCTGATACACTTACATGACGCCATGTAACCCCTGACTTCCCCTCGAGAGGGACATCACTTCGTCGTCTCTCATAACATCACCTCATCTTGCATGACTGTAACATGACACTCACGTCGTCTGAATCAAGTGACATCATCTTACAACTAACTGTCTTCATATGACTTCCGCAGACACCTGCCTCAGACTGTCCACCATCTAACAACACGCGAACCACAATCCCTAGATTCAACAACCACAATCCCACGAGCTCCTTTTCAAGACCGGCAGCAGCCCCCCCTCCCGGGGGCCAACATCTCATCCCCTCCCCAGCGCCATACAAGATAATGGGAGACACGAAGATCAAAGAAAATAGGCAATTTTTCGCAGCTAACATATTTCCGCGGCGTCTGCTCCAATAATGGCAAAACCAATTTTCTCCTGATATATGTAAAACGCTGTTGAAAAACCTGTCACTCAGATTTTCCGAGTCACAGCGAAATTAAGCAAAATCTCTCATGTAATTTCGAGAGAGAGAGAGAGAGAGAGAGAGAGGGAGGGGGGGGGGAGGATGCCTCAATGATATACATCTTCAGTATATAAGAAAACGCAGATTAGAATCATATCTATAATTGATGAAATTTGCATGACTGCTTTTTTTCTTTTTTTTAAGGAGCGTAGCTAAAACGGGACGCAAAAACGTGTGTTTTTGTTTCTTGTATAACAGTCCAACTCAAAGGTTGTCCTGGGTTCGAGTCCCGGAGAGGTCAGCGGGCAGCCGGGTCACAGCAAGGATGGTCAGCGAGAGGTTGCCTGACGTGAGCTCTAGTATCACATCACATGAATATCTACGCACTCGTTCAGACATGATACATTTGCAGGAGATTACGACACGGGGGCAACATTAGCGTAAAACTCTCTCTCTCTCTCTCTCTCTCTCTCTCTCTCTCTCTCCCTCTCTCTCCGTAACACACAAATGGCAATCACTTAAGAGATAATCTCGCAACGTCTAAAGACCCCGAGCGGGTGTTTTCAGCCGGAGGGGGAAAGAGAGACTCGCATGCTTAAGAGATACGAGTCTCGTAATATCTGGTCAGCGTTTCATCAAGATGACGGCTACACCCTCATACGTCTGGGTTATGGGGAGAGCCATCACGATGGGAGGGCAACCACTAACCTCCCCAACCCCCAACCTCCCTCTTTCTCTCTTTCTCTCTCCCCTTCCAATCCAGCGGATGACAATAAGGTTGGAGCCCCAATAGAAACCTCATGGATCATTAGCTTTTAAGAGGGCGATTGGCGATCTTCTCCTCCCAAGTCTCTCCTGCCTCCCTCCCTCTCTCTCTCTCTCTCTCTCTCTCTCTCTCTCTCTCTCTCTCTCTCTCTCTCTCTC
>JAYMFT010005894.1:0-17131 GCA_038088735.1 Panulirus argus | reverse complement strand
TCTCTCTCTCTCTCTCTCTCTCTCTCTCTCTCTCTCTCTCTCTCTCTCTCTCTCTTTTTTTTTTTTTTTTTTTTTTTCCAGGAGTCTCCAGTTATGGATAAAAGTCCAAAACAAGGCCAGGCCTTAGTTGAAATATAAGGAGGCCAACGGAAGTGTAAAAGAAGAGACAAAGAAAAGTGTTTATGAATTTTAGAGGAAGTAAAAAGATTTGTCTTTTGCACTGTGCCAGGTTGTAGTTATTGGGAAAGACATGAGAGGGTATAGAGTTCTGAAGCTTTGAGGTATAGGGAAAGAAAGTTATCCAAATGGCCTACCCTTGAATTGCCAACAGCCATACAGTAATCATGTAATGCTGCAGCTTTCTGAGTATTGTGTGGTGCAAGTAGTGGTAGGTGCACACAAGTAACCAGATCTTGGGAGCATAAACCAAAGTAATACTATAAGAAAAGGGAAAATTGAATCATCATTGTGGCATAGGGCAAGTGGGTCAAGTTTTAAAGTTAGCCTGAGACAGTTGGTATGTCAAACCCCTTTTGAATCAGCTCTTGTCACATAAGGATGCAGAGCTACAACTACCCCAGATGCGAGAGCAGTATTCCATATAAGGAATGATTGGTCATGTGTATAAATGGAGCAAATGTTTGGAAGAAAAATATTTTGACATCTAAACAGGAGTTGCACTTCCTTTGAGGCAGGCTTAACTGTTTCACTAATGTGGGATTTCCAAGATAGTGTGGATGTTACAGTAGTATCAAGTATATTTGTTAAGTCAAAGTTGGAATTACAGAACCATCGAAGGAGAGAGGAAAGTTGTGAGGAATTATCGATTGAGAGATGGGCAGAAACTGGGTCGTGGAGGCATTAAACTTAACCAAAGTTTATCTACCCCACTTAGGTATCCTTTCCAAGCCTGAATTTGTTGAGGAAGTTGTGTCAAGACAAGATGCAGATTGAGAAGAAGGAGCAGATTTGTAGGAAGTGGAGGAATGCTCTGTTGAGATGTCAGCATATAAATGTATTTGGTTGTTTGTAGAAGAAAAAAATCATTGATAATAAGGTGAAAAAGTGTAGTAGACAGGAGAGAACCTTGATGGAGAAAAGGGGAAAGTCTGATCCATCAGCAACCATGGAGATAGATTGGTTAGAAAGGAAGCCAGATATGAGGGAGCAAAGTTAGGGAGGGAAGCCAGAAGATTGGAGCTTAGAGATGAAACCCTGCTGCTACACCATGTCAAAAGCTTTGGATGTGTTAAGGGCAACTACATAGGATTCCCCATAAGCTTTCAGGGATGGTGACCAGACATTAGTAAGATAGGAAAGAATGTAATCTGTGGATTTCGCCTTACAGAAGCCATACTGATCATCAGAGAGAAGAGTGCGAGATTCAAGATGTCTGATGATGTAGGAGTTGAGGAGGGATTCAAAGACTTTGGAAATACTAGATGTCAAAGTGATGGGTTGATAAGTAGAGAAGGTAGAATGGTCATCCATGTTAGGGTTAGGATGTACCAGAGCATGCTTCCAAGAAAAAAGGAAAATTTCTGGTTTTGTAATCAGAAATGGAACAGATGAACAAACACAGGTGCAAGTTTGGAGGCACATTATTTTGATACCTGTAGATGGTTGTCATCTTGTCCATATGCCATGCCCATGTCTTGAAAGAGAAGTGCTTTTAGGACAGTTTGAAAAAAGATTATGAGGAGGGGCATAGGATTAATAAGAAGAGCATCAAGGGGTGAAGGGATGTTAGTCATTCAAGCTGCAGTTAGAGGAGAAAACGACAGCCTAGAAGAGTTGCTATGTGTTTGGGAGTGACAGCTCTACTCCTGTCAGAATGAAAAAATGAAAGGTGGAGCAGCCTCAGAAAGGTGGAGCAACTGAGACTGTTAGCAGTGCCCTTAGCTGAAGACCAGAAAGACATATCAGTGGTGGAAGAAAAGAGTTATCGCATTTCCTTTGAAAATGGAGCACTTTGCCTCACAGATAATGTACTTGCATTGATTACGGGTGGTGGTAAATGCTGAATAGAAGTCAGAGGACAAGGAATTTTTCCAAGCTCAGTGTGCTAGATGCCTTTCCTAAATGGCTTCAGAACAGGAACGATTGAACCGTGAACTAGGAGAAGAGGTTGCCTTGGAGGAAGAGGGGATAAATGCCTCCATTCCTGCTACAATTACCTCTGCTATACCTTTGGCACAGGTAGAAGTATCACCATATGTGAGACAATGATTTACCTATGGAATGTCAGAAAAGAATTTTTGTAGTTTTCATTTACTCTAAAGTCCCTCTCACACAGTTTTGAAGTTTAATTTCTGCCAGATAACAATCATATGGAGCCTATATTTTGCTTTGTCCCATTCTCATTACTTTACATTTGCTGAGGTTGAATTTCATCAACCATGTTTCAGACCAACTTTGGAGTGTGTTTAGGTCCCCTTTTAAGCTGATGCAGTCTCCATTGCTTTACACCTCCCTCATTACCATAACCTTTGCATCATTTGCAAACATATTCAGATAGGATTCCATACCAACAGGCATGTCATTAATGTAGATCAGAAGAGTAGTGGTCCCAATACCAAATTCTGTGACACTCCAATGGTCAACTCAACCCATTTGGAAAAGGCTCTACTGACATATGTCCTTTGTTCCCTCCCTCTAAAATGATCTTTCCATGGAAGGAGTTTCCCCTCCTTATTCCTGCTTGGTGATGCAGCTTCTTAATCAGGCTCCTGTGTCATACAGTATCAGATGCCTTCTACCATTACAGGTACAGACAGTAGAGTTCTCCTGTTTGGTCAGCACACACATTGGAGTGTCTCTGGGGGAAAAAGAAAAAAAATACATATCTCATGATATTTAAAACCTGTCCAAGTTTCTGCTGCAGCTAGGTTGATCTGGTGTGTTACACTGTAACATATATCATTGCTGAATCTCTAGTTCACTAGTTACGGAGACTCTTTTCTATGTTGAAGGCTCCAGTCACGGACAAAAGTCCACATCGAGGTCAAGCCTTAATTGAAATATAGAGAGAATTATGAAATGGAAAAAAATAAGAGATGAGAAAGTTCTGCAAATTTTTGAGAAAGTGAAAAACCTGTCCATTCATAGTTATTGGGAAAGACATGACAAGGTAGGGAGTTCCAAAGCTTCAGTGTGTGGGGAAAGAAGTGGGTATCAAAGCAGCCCACCCTTGAGTTGCTGATGGGCCACACAGTAATCATGTGACACAGCAGCTTGCTGAGTATTGCATGGTCTAGCTAGTGTTGTGGACACACAAGCATCCAGCTTGTGGGAGCAAAAACCAAGGTAATACCTATAGAAGAGGGAAAGTGAACCAGCATTGTGGCGTAGGGCAAGGGGGTGAAGTTTGGAAGTTAGCCAGGGACAGTTTATGAGGCGGAGTGCTTTCGACTCGACTTTCAACTCGAGTCTGTCAAGCAAGGATGCAGTGCTAGAACCACCCCAAATGTGAGAGCAGTATTTCATACAAGGACGAATGAATCCCTTGTATAAATGGAGAAACTGTTCAGAAGAAAAGAAGTTTTGACATCTATACATGACACCCAGTTTCATAGAGGCAGACTTAGCTATTCCTGTAATGTGGGGTTTCCAAGAAAGAGTGAATGTTACAGTAAAACTAAATATATTCATTGATTCAAGAGGTGGAATTATAGAACTATTAAAGGAGAGATGAGAGTTGTGAGGAGTTTTCAATAGAGAGATGGGTGGAAACTGGGTCTTGGAGGCATAAAACTTAACAAGATATCCTGTTCAAGTCTGAGTTTTTTTAAGGAATCTGTGTCAAGAGGATATGCAGATCAAGTGAGGGAAGAGGGAGTAGAAATGAAGGATGTGGATGAATGCAGTGTTGAGTCATCAGCATATGAGTGCATTGGATTATTTGTGGAAGAGAGGAAGTTATTGAAAAAAAAGGAGAAAAAGTGTACCGGGCAGGACAGAACCTTGAGGGACACCACTGTTGATGGAGAAAAGGGGGGAGATTGATCCATCAGCAACCACAGAGATAGATTGGCCAGAGAGGAAGCTAGATATGAAGAAGCAAAGTGAGGGAGGGAATCCAGAAGTGGGAGCTTAGAGATGAGACCTCGATGCCACACCTTGTCAAAAGCCTTAGATATGTCAGGGGCAACTACACAGGACTCCCCAAAATCTTTCAGGGATGATGACCAGACATTAGTAAGACAAGAAAGAATATCACCAGTGGATCTCACCTTACGGAAGCCATGCTGGTGATCAGAGAGAAGTCTGTGATTTTTGAGATGTTTAAATATATGGGAGTTGAGGAGGGATTCAAATATTTTGGAGATGGTAGATGTCAAAGCAATAGGACGATATTTAGAGGGGTCAGAATGGTCACCCTTCCTCGGGATGGGATGTATTAATGCATGTTTCCAAGGAGAAGGAAAAGTTTATTTTATAAACAAATGAAATAGACGAGCAAGTACAGGTGCAAGTTCAGAGGCACACTTTCAGTATGCAGGGATGGGTGCCATCAGGACCATAAACCTTGCTTGCATCCAGAAAGAAGCACTTTTTGGACAGTCTGAAAAGAGATTACAGGAAGAGGCATAGTATTAGTAAGAGGAGCATCAGGGAATGAAGGAATGTTAGAATCATTCAAGGTAGAGTTAAAGGAGAAACAGGAACCAAAGAGAGTTGCATTGTCAACAGAAGAGACACACGTAGTACCATCAGAGTGGAAAAGTGAAGGGAAGGTAGAGTGACAGAAGTTGGTAGATGCCCTTAGCTAAAGACCTGAAAGACCTATCAGTGGAAGATGAGGTTATTGTACTTCCTTTGAATAAAGGAATGCTTCGCCTTATGGATAATGTGTTTGCAGCGATTACAGGCAGTGATAAAAGTTGAACAGGAGCCAGAGGAAGGAGAGTTTTTCCAAGCTCGATATGTGTGTGTGTATGTATATATATGTGTATATGAGTGGATGGGTCTTTCTTTGTCTGTTTCCTGGTGCTGCCTCGCTAATGTGGGACACTGTGATCAAGTATGATAAATGAATAGATAAATTAATTGCTGAAGAGGAAGAAGATTATTTGACATTTAATGAACAGAATAGAAAATAGTACAAAAATTAAGGAGTGATCAGGGAGCATAGATATGATGATAATGATAAATAGATGACTGAGAATTGTATTAAATGCAAGAATGCCCTAAACAGCCAACAGGGAATTTCTTGCTTATCTTATACGAAAACCTGTCATGTCAGGTGTACAAACATAGGTTGCAACATGAAAAAATGTCAGGAGTATGTTATAGGCAGACATTATATGCTGCCTATGTACTGCAGACACACACCTACATATTGCATTTAGAAATGTTAAATGGGGAAACTTGGCTGGAACAGGAAAAGTTTCTGAAGGCATTACCCTCAGTCTACATCACGTGGAAGAAGTTGCACAACACTCTCATAATAGGCTCAGGATGAAATCTCAGAGATTGGAATTGTTGCAGTGGAGAGTGTTTAGAAAACCTAGTAGACCTTAACATTGCTGTAGGGGAAAGTGTGTTGAGGAATTGAACATTGAGAGTGGAAGTCAGGAAACCTCAACCACAGACATGACCATAGAAGGAGACAGAGATGCTGCTTTATGTATGGAAGGAAAGGGAGAAAGTGGAAGCCGGGAAATATCAAGCACAGACATGATTAGAGAAAGATACAGGGACATTGACTGAAGTATGGAAGGAAATTGGATGCCAGGAAATATCGAGCACAGCCGTGGGTGCAGAATGGGACTTTGATACCTGACTCAGATATGGAAAGTTGAAGCCAGGAAACTCTCTCAGGCGCACAGACATGGAGAGAATGAGATGTGTCACAGTAAATTAACAAGTCTGAGGGATGGACAAAGTCTGTAGATAACTGTGCAAAGGGAAATTCTGTGTATGGCAGGATTGGGGAAAATGTAAATTTTAACTCCCCAGAAAATGTTTAGGAAAGGTAATTGCTGATATGGGGAGGGATGCAGTTTTTGCCATCCAGAAATGTGCAAACAGTCACTTGAATATTGGTGTTGCTTGAAAGAGTACTCTGAAAGCCACCACTTATCAGGGACAATGAGACATATCCCATGTGTCCACCACAATGCACATCCTTATTTGGTCTTGCACACATGGCCAAGCAGAGGCAGGGAAGAATTGCCTGAGGAAGATATAACACGTGACTTCCATCTTCAGAATGGTGAGGAAACTGAAAGCACTGTGCCAATTTCAGCAGAACAAAGCATATTAAACCCCCCAAAATGACACAGAGACAAGCCATATAACATCCTTCATGTATACCAACTTACAGGGACTTAAATCACAGAAAAAATAAAATCCCATTTATAAGTGGCTTGCTAAACTAGTCAAAGACATTATTTGCAGCCTTCATTGAAACACACTAAAAACCATATGAATAGTGAGGTGTGGATCCCAAACTTTAACCTCTACAGATGCAGTAGAACTAGAAAAGCACATGGAGGAGTCAGACTGTATATATTAGATGTTCTTTTAATAGTTGAACTGACCTTCATTAAAGATGTGGTAGAAGCTCTCATTTTCAAGTGTGAGAAACCAAGCTTGGTCATTACACAGACCACCAGATGCAAAGTCTCAAGAATTTACAAAGCAAATAAGAATCATAGAATCACGTCTTGACTTCCTCAAAAGCTCATCCCATATTATACTTGTATTAGAGACTTCAACCTATCACATATTGAATGGAGACAGGTATGAAATATCTTCATAGCTGAAAATATTGACACTGGAAGCAGCTCGAATGAACAGCCACTAAAAACAGAGTTATTCAGACTATGCCAGAACCCCCAAAGACAGCACTGGATATACACTGGGCATAGTCCACTCAGCCGTCCCTTTTGGTCAGAACTGAGCCCACTCAGTCTAAAACTCTATAAGAGGTTGTTATACATGATCTTTCCCAAGAACCATGCCCTCTCTCATTGACAAAATTTTTCCTCCAAAGAAAGTCATCCTTATGCTATCTAATAATCTCATCCAGAACCTCACACACCACAATTGTTTGTGAGAGTGGTTTGTAGTTCAGTGCCTGTTCCTGGTCTCCTTTCTTATATGTAGGTGTAAGATTTGCCCTTTTCCATTGCTTTGGCATTATGCCTCTCTCCAGTGACATCTTGAAAGTAATTCAAGTGGTTTATCAAGCATATCTGCACACCTGATTAGTGCATACAATGAAATTTCATCAGGGTTCATGACCCTTATGTTATGTATATATTTTTTCATATTTAAGTATTCTGATAACATCTTTTCTAATTATCTCAATTTCCAAAACCTTCTCCCCATTCCATCTTGCTGGCGTTGGCGCTATTGTGTCTTCCACTCTGAATTCACTTTTGAACTTGCCATTCAAGTTCCTCACATATTCTAACATCCTCCTCTACAGTTCATCCCATTGAATCCCTTAGCATTATTAGCTGCTCCTAACTGAAATCTGGTTCCTGCTAAATTTATGGAAAAGTTTTGGGTTTTCAGCTGCCTTTTCCATAATATTCCTTTCATAGTTTCTTTGTTCCTCTTTTCTTATCCTGCTGTACTCGTGCCCCACACTCTTATACCTTACAAATGCTAGTTAGCTAGAGTGCCATCTGTATCTTCATCTGTGCACATCTCTAAGCTCCTTTGATTTATGACATCTTTTGTAAAGCCATTCCTTCCTCTTTCCTACCATTCCCTTTGTATTTGAGGCTTGAGATACCCATATCTCTACTCCTTCATTGTGAATTTTACATAACCTTTCAACACTAAGCCTTGGTTCCTGGCTCCTGTCATGCTTCTGCTACCTTCATTACCTTGCTTTTATTCATATTTACTTATAGCTTCCTCCTTTTCCAGAGTTTTCAAAACTCAGATAACAGCTTTTGGAGCTTCTCTTGCTTCTCTTTCGAGTTTGTCATCAGAACCATTAGGTTGGGGGGAGGGCCCATAAGGTGAGTCAGTTGCTGTTTGCATATGATATGCTCTGATGGCATACTCGAAAGAGAAGCTCCAGAAACTGGTATTTGAGTTTTGAAAAGTCTGTGAAAGGAAGAAACTGAGTGTAGATATGCACAAAAGTAAGGTAAGGAAGGTAGCAAGAGCATGACAATTTGGATTGTGTGTAAGTTTGAATTGGCAGGACCTAAAGGAAGTGTAGTGCTTTAGTTACCTGGGAGTTGACTGTAAGAGCAGATAGATCCATGGTAGCTGAAGTAAGTCATGAGGGGGAGTCATTAGGGATCAATCTCAGCCATTTATCTAGTCTTCTTTTAAATGTTTCTCTTGTTATAGGGGTAAACCAAGAGAGGGATGGAGGGATGAAGTGAAAAAGGCTTTCAAGTAACATGGTCTGAATAGTTGGAAGAGTGAGAAGCATAAATGCAATAGAATGAATCAAAGCAATGTGGTATACTTATAGGGGGCCATGTACTGTCATTAGGTTGAACAGTTGCATACAAAGTGAGGAAAACCCTGGAATGGTCTGGTGGGCTTTGGTTTCAGTGCATTATACATGTTAGCTAGAAAGAGGATTTGAGCAACTTTAGCCATTGTTTATGTTCTTGGAGATGTTTTGCAGTCAGGAAATGGTGAAGAAGTATGAAGAGAAATTTATTTTGATTGTACCAATTTGTAGATGAAACACATCCTAGTTATAAAGATACAAAATGATGTTTTGTATCAATACATAATGATCAGTTTTTTTGATAGTTAACTAGATTCATCCATTTGGTATTTGATGTCCACTAGCTGAGGGAAGCAGGTCCAGGACAACTTATAAGTTCTTACTATGAAGAGAGTTGCTAACCTGTTTCATTAAGTAGAGGAATACACAGTAATCCCTCAGTTTAATGGACCAATAAGGGTAGGGGGTGTCCATTAATGCTGAAAGCCCATTAAATCGAATGTAACCATTTTTGATACAGTATACTGTATTACAATATACAGTTCACTTTCTTTTAACTCCTCTATCATTGATGCCATTTTGAATTGTAAGGGTTGCAAAATTATTTGATAAATAAAGTCACAATTTTCTGTATACAACCTGACCGCACAATAGCTTGAGGCAGACAGACCAAAACAAAGCAAGTATACCCCACACTACCAAAAACAAGTGTGATATGAAATACGTATGGTGTAGCGTTTGAGATTTTGTGATTTATTTTTATTTTCTCTATTATTATTAATTAATGTATTATTATTTGCCCAGTCTGTTAAATCCAAAGTCGGTAATATTGGGATCCATTAAATCGAAGTATTATTGTACATCAGAGGAGATGATAGGGAGAGTGGGCTGAATGTAGTATAGCTATTCAGATAGGTGCAGTAGGGATTACATTACAATACCACTTATCTTAAAAATCAAATCTCATTTACTTATTGTCTGCACCTAGGTTATCAAAATTGTTTTGATCAACCACAGCCAAACTTTGCAGGCTTTTTTTAATGTTGGAATAAGTAAGCCATTCGAGAATGTAAATAGCTTTTGCTAAAAGCCAGGATTTAAGATGACATTAAATGATCAGAAGATGACTGAGAATTGATTGATTTAATGAACTGTTACTTTATCCTATTTATGAGTGAAGGAATATCATATTGTGATGTTAATTATTGAAATTTTCATATGTTTTAGACTGATTCAAGTCAATGCAGACTGTCATTACTACTTTGGAGGTTCCTGGGTTGTAACAGTGATTTCATGACAATTGGTATATCAGTTAACAGTGAATAGTTCTTTCCTTACTATAGCTGGACCAGTTATATCAGTATCTATCTCATTCTTATGACTCATGTCGTTGGTCATGGGATTGTTCACCGAGTTCATGTAATCGATACCTATGAATCAAATCACAGACAGAACTGATAGCCTCCTGGATCATTGAACGTTTAACAGAGGCATGATAATCAGATAAGCTTTCATTTACCCTCTGACTGCATTTACTATTCTGCTCTGCAGAGTATAAATTGATCATATAGCATGTGGCATATATTGCATGCCAAGAACCACCTGGCTGATGATTGGGCACAAAGAGAATGCTTGCATTTTTTCTTTTATTGAGACTGACCACCCCTGGCATCAGTGTGTATGATATTTAGAGCATAGTTTAGCATTGCTTCGAAAGAGACGAGGTTTTTAAATGAACTAATGACAGAGGACATACCTCACCATATGTTTATGAAGCTTGTGTTGATAATTAGAGGCACATCCACATCACCAAAACCCAATTTGGGATGAAGGCACTCTGTTGTTCCTGTGATTAATCAGTCTCTTTGAAGCCTTGGCTTTAGGGTCTATGTATCTTTCATTATTTGGTTAATTGGGTACATTTTGCAGATTTTTACACAAAATCATTTTTTTTTTAATGCAATCTGTAGTATTTATTGTAGATAGTGTTGTATGATTCTGGACCTGGATGTATATCTTTTTTCATCATATTTATGGCACCGTTTGGATTCAGTAGTGGTCTTTTATGATTTTTTATGTTTTCCATCACATTGGAGATTTATATCTAGCTCGACTGTTAGAAGAATAATGAGAGTTTCTAAGTAACCCTGACATTGTCATCCCACTTTAGTCAAAGTTTTGGTGCAAGTTGTAGCTTTCTTCTCTACTATCTGAATATCTTTGTCATAATTTACTTTTATATGCTTAATCAAAATGCAAGTATATTTTAAGGGATCAAATTCATTTTTACTGTTTTTGAATTTAACAAGTTTTGCAAAAAAAAAGAAACATTAGTTTTAAGAAATCAACAAATTAAAGACAATGCTTTTGAATTTCAATTAGTTTAAGAGGAGATTTATTTTTCTTAAAAAAAAAAATTTGCTTTTGCCAAGATGATTATCTTAAGCCCAGAAATTAGATGATTAAAGTTATGATGCGAGCTGTTTTCTTCTGTACTACTCATATTTTTTTCAAAATTTCCTTTTGTTTACATGATCTTTTTGAGAAAGACTTTTTCAGAATCATACTTATTTTTTTACCAATTTTTAGTTGAAAATTAAGAATTTTTGAGAAAAATAACAGACTTTAAGAATCTGAATTCTGCTTTTAGGTTGTACTAAGGTTTTAAGCAAGTTTCAACAGCTAAAATATTTTTCCATTTTTCTGCTTAGAATAAGAATTATATTGCTTAGAATAAATTACAGTTTTAGGTAACTGTCAGTGCGTGCTTATGTTTTTAGGATATTTGATATATCATTATTTACTTTGATATTATGTATCCTGAGAAAATCATGATTCTGATATGTTATTTTTAAATATTGCATGACTGAACATTTCTATCTCTAGGAGAGAAAGATACTCTAAGAATAAGCAAAAGATGACTCCATTATTTAAGTCAAAGAATAAGCAAAAGATGATTGCATTATTTAAGTGAAGTTTTTGGATGCAAGTAACTGTAATGCAAAAGTTCTACTTATTTTCAAAGCTCAGGAAGCTTATTTCTTTCTAAAATAAACTTAATCAAAATTTTATGAAATGAATCATTAACTGTATAATAGTAATGCAAAAGGTCATGTTTGAAGTAAATATAATGAAGTCCCTTGCCAACCATTTCTGTTATGTTCGTGGAAGAACCTCTGGTTGGAAAGGGAAAGGTCCTATGGTATATAGAGGGTTGGGGAAGAGATCCTTGATATATATTCCTCAATTCCTCTGATCTACACCTCATGGTTTGAAATTAGTATGTTTTTCTTCAAAAACAACATGATCAATCTGTGAAAGTACAGAGAAATAGTGTATAAAACTAAAATAAGGATATGATGGCATTGTGTCACCACTGGTACCATGCTTCCATACTCCCATTAAGCAGCCAGCACAAATTGCTACCTTAATGCTCACTATTGCAACATCACCTGGTCATAACACTCCTTCTAGTACTTCCAATAAATGGTGGTCAGCTGGACTGGGCACATGCAGCTACTTGACACTCTCCAGGTGCATTGATAAAATTTTTGTGGTACTGTGGAAAACCATGGATACTCAAAACTTGGTACCATGGTTGGTAGAATGGTATCCATTTTTTTAAGTGTGTCCTCAAGACTGTGTTTAGTAAAACTGTGGTAAATTAGGGACCTCTATATCAAAATTAGAAAGTTTCTGTCTTGAATAACTTAACAATGTCATGTTTTTAATGGTAGTTTTTTCCCCACCAAATAGCCAAGCTGTGTTGTTTTCTGCCAGCTCATGTTAAGTATGGATTGGTTACTGTTCATTCCAGGAATCACTGTGACTGAATTAAGATATCATTTAACTAATATGTTGTAAAGAGAATCAAGTATTGTCTTTTGTTCCCAATGATAGGTATGCCTTCAGATAATGTATGTAGGTTGTGAATGATCTTTGCACATTTCTAGCTTTATAGTTTGCCCATCGTGAGAGATGTGATAGTACACAGTGGTATTCATATTCAGAATTTATAAAAGTTTTTAAAGATTTTCATCTTCTTGTTTGCTGTCATCATGGAAGTTCAAAAAAATTCATCCAAACAAACTTACTTGTTGTCCTTGCTGATGGTGAGTCCATAAAAAAACATGATTACTCCTATATTTTTTACATTACTCAGCTATGATACAGTGGTAAGTTTCCATCTGGTCATTTGTATGAATGACTACTAATTCATATCTTTTTTCAACCAGAGAATTGAACCATACTTCCATTAAGCAGCTTGGTAATTATCATGGATGACTGGAAGACATGTCTGATGACATTGTGGTTTCTGTCTTCTAAAGAAACATCCATACATGTTTAGTTATCTTCAGCTGATGATAATATGAAGCAATGACTGATAACCTATTTATGAAAACCTGTATGTAATGTATGGTGAGAAAGTTTTACAAGTTAGGGACCCCCATCTCTTGAACACTCTCTACTATCATACAACCTCTTGAATTTTTGTATGCTGTCTGTTGTCTGTATTACCAAGTTCTTAGTCAATCTCTTTCATTCATCCACCACTCTTATACTATAAAGGTATTTCTTTACATCCTATTTACAAGTTTCTTACTTAATTTCATGTTATGTCCTCTTGTAGCTGTATCCCAACATCCCTCAAAGAACTGCCAACTTCATTGACCTCTTAAAACTTAAAGGCTGTAATCAGGTCACCTCTCAGTCTTCTCTCTTGCGAGATGGATAAATTTAAGGACTGTTAATTCTGTGAGCATGTTTGGAGAAAGGTTGGAGGAGGTGAAGTATGTTAGATGCCTGGGAGTGGACATGGTGGCGAATTGAACTATGGAAGCAGAGTTGAGTTGCGTGTGTGTGTGTGTGTGTGTGTGTGCGAGAGAGAGTAGAGGGGGGCAAAAATGGCTATGTTTGAAGAAGTAGTATTCCCAGCAATATTATATGGATGCAAGGCATGGGCTATAGATGGGACTGTGCAGAGGAGGGTGGATGTGTTGGAAATGAAACATTTTATGATAACATGCTGTGTGAGGTGGTTTGATCGAGTAGGTAATGAAAGAGTAAAAGATGTGTGGTAATAAAAAGAGTGTGTCTGAGAGAGCAGGATAGGGTGTTTTTGAAATGGTTTGGACATATGGAGGAAATGAGTAGGGAAGAGGTTGGCAAATAGGATATATGTGTCAGAAGTCGAGGGAAGTAGAAGAACAGGAAGACCAAATTGGGGATGGAAGGGTGGAGTGGAAAAGATTTTGAGCAATCAGGGCCTGAACATGCTGGAGGGTGAAAGGAATGATTTGGTATACTGTGGTTGACATGCTGCCAGGGGACTGAACTCAGGTATGTGAAGCATTCAGGGTAAACCATGGGAAGGTCTGTTGGGCCTGGTTGTGGATAGGGAGGTTTGGTTTTGATGCATTATAAATGAAAGCTTGAGAATGGATGTGGCCTTTCTTCATTTGTTCCTGGTGCTACCATGTTAACATGGGAAATGACAGTCAAGTATGAAAAAGAAAATTCTGCTACCATCTTTGTTGCATTCCTCTGGACATTCTCTATGCTTTTTTTTTTTGTGCTTCATTAGGTATGGTGACCAAACCTGAGAAGCATATTCTGGTTTTGGCCTCATGTAGGATATGAATACCTAGCTGAATATAAATATTTCCTTAGTCATGTATGTACTTGAAAGCTAATCTGATATTTGCCAGCAGACAGTTTGTCTCTCTAACTATTCTCATAATATTTGATTCTGAAGATAAGGATGATGTCTACTCCTAGGTCCCTCTCACACACAGAATCCTGATGCTTATTTACTTCTAGGTAATAATCACATTGGGGCCATCTTTCACTTTGTCCCATTCTCATAACTTTACTGTTGCTCGGGTTGAATTTCATCAACTGCACTGTAGACCAACTTTAGAGTCTGTTTAGGTTCCCTTGTAAGCTGATGCAGTTTTCCTCACTTACACATCCTCATGACCTCTGCTTCATTTGCAAACATGTTCAGGTAGAATTCCATACCTTCAGGCAAGTCATTGATATAAATAATAAAGAGTAATAGTTCCAGAACTAAACTCTGTGGCACTCTGTTTTTCACTTCAACCCATTTCAAAAAGGCTCTTCTAACAGGCATCCTTTGTTCCCATCCACTGAGATAATCTTCTTGCCAGTGTAGGGGTTTCTCCTCTTATTTCTGCTAGGTGATGCAGCTTCTTGATTAGCCTCCTGTTTGGTAGTGTCATATGCTTTCTGGTATTCCACATACAGACAGTCCTCCGTTTTGTCCAATGTTTTGTGTATGCATTCTTTTCACACATTAGAGTGAGAAACAGCAGAGTGCACGTGCAAGTGGAGTTCGTTGGGGAAGCATAGCTTTTAGAATGGAGGCATTTACCACCCAGATTACACAAGTGCATTGTGATCAGGTTGATGTGTGCTTAGAACACCAGAGTTGTGCATTTCCTCTATATTTTTGCATATTTCAGTTGTTTCCTATCTTTGTTATTGTGTTAAAAAAATCTCTCTCTCTCTCTCTCTCTCTCTCTCTCTCTCTCTCTCTCTCTCTCTCTCTCTATTTTCAAAGGCAATACACAGCTAAGGTTTATTGTGGGTAGAAGACTATGACTCTCTCAGGGTGAAATCATCATACATCTTCTTGCTGAGATTAGTGTTTCTAAAGGTGGGAGTACCAGCATCTTGCCCCACTGTGACTCAGGCTATCTTAAAAGGATGTTCTTTCTTTATCCTTCCTCTCTTTAAATTCATCTTGGGAATTTTACTTGTGGCCCCAGTATTTCTTCCACCTGTGCTTCGAGATAGTTGGCTTTTATCTTTCTAAGGAGGAGAAGGCCCGAATTCTCACTTGCAAGCAAGTAAGTGTGGGTACATGTGAGATTTGTAGTTGCACTGGAAACTCATAATGCATGATCAGGCTGCTGCATTCTGCAACATCTCATCAGGAGATCAAAACCTTATGGACCCTAAACATGGACCTAGAATATTTCAGGAACCTTCCCAAGTCCATGCCTAGACTTCTACAGATGGTAATCAAGGCCAAAGGAGGGATAAGAAAGCACTAAAATGTAAGTTTGACATTGAAACTAATTAGGGAAGGCGGACAAGGTTTTTTGTGGACTATTTTTCCTGGTTTGCTCACTCCGATAGATACTTGATATGCCAGAGAGTGAGCTTGGTCTCACTCTGCCTAGCTGATGTGCCCTGTATGTCATTTTATTATAGAGGTAACTTTAAAAGTCTTCCCCTTGTTTTTATATACACAGTAGCTTCTCCCACCATAGTGAGATAGCATCAGGAGCAGATGAACAATGGCTTCTGTAGCACATATCCACTCTGGCTGTCATGTATAGTTCGAAGGAATACAAAAGAATTCAAACAGCAGCAGATCACTAGGTCCTTTTGAGGCTACATGTGACTGCAGAAGATATCAGAAACTCACTGGTTAGTGTAGTAAGAGTTGAATGGCAAACATATGACTTAAAAAGAAAAACCTGCAATCTGTTCATGTGACTAGGGAGGCAGAAGTAAAGTTAGTTGTGGGCTTGAAGCTAGATATAAAGTCTTTTCATAAATGTGTCACTAGTACTGCTTTCAACCTCTCAGATTGGTGAACTATTCCATATATTGACAATCCTGTTGAAAAAAGGGTGCTTTGCCTCATTCAAGATAAAAACATTGGCTTATGAGTTTGTATCCATTACTACAAGAGAAATCAGATGAATCAAGCTGTAAGTGGCTTGTTAGATGAAGATTATCGAAGCCTTTGATAATTTTGAATACTGTAACTATTGTATTACTTCCTAACCTAATCTTTTCTAGATTAGAATTGTTTAGTTGGCTCACATAGGATTTGTTTCTTAGTCTAGAAATCATTTCATTTGCTCATCACTGTACTATATCTCCATTGTCTATGCATTTTTTCAAGTAGGATGACAAAAAGGAAACTAGATATTCAAGAAGGGGATGCACCAATGAATTATTAAGAGTGAGGATGATTTCCATAGATTTAAATTTGAAAGCATGACCTTTGAAACCATGAACTTTGTTCACCATTTTTACTACTTCTCTGCACTGCTTGCTTAGCTTTAGGTCTCCAGAGATTGTTATGCCCGGGTCTCTTTTCTCATTTACCATTTGTAGCTTTAATAGAATTCATATTGTAGCTTGCCTTCTTATTTTTACTATCAACATGTAAAGTTTTACATTTTATTGATATTAATATTTGTTTGCTATGTATGAGCTTAGTCCATCAGTTTGTTGATATTCAGTTTTGGTTTTAGATTTATTTTCTAGCTTAGAATCATTTGAAAATTCCAATATCAGTTCCATTATTATGTATGAGAAAGAGAACTGGTTTTAAGGTTGATCCCTGTGGCACACCACTTGTTGTGTCTGAGGCTTGAACATTATTCACAACTCTGTTTTTGGACAGCCAACTAATTTCTTGACCACCAGAGTACAACAAACACCATCTATGCTATGTGACTTAACTTTTGCTAATAACCTTTTGATGTAGATATCTAAATTTTTAGGCAATCTAAATAGATAGCATTATCTGCTCTATTTTTTATGTGTTCAATATATCATAAAAGAAATCAAGCAGATATTTCCCCGGGGGGCGGGGTGGCATCAGGAGTGGATGGGGGCGAGCAAGTCTAAATATGTACATGTGTGTATATG
>JAYMFT010005893.1:0-32007 GCA_038088735.1 Panulirus argus | reverse complement strand
CTCATGTCTTTCCCAATAACTATGACCTGGCTCATTTCAAGAGATGTTTTTCACTTTCTCAAAAATTCGTAAATACTCTCCCTCTGTTTTTTCCCCTTTCTCAGTTCTCTATTTCGATTAGGGCCCGGCCTTGATGTGGTCTTTTGTTCGTGACTAGAGCCTTCAAAATGTAAAGAAAAATGAGATGGACGATAATGGAGAGACCAAAAGTTTGAGAAGCCAGAAACAGACATAAAAAATAATTTTGTAGAGCCACTGGGAGGGAGTTAATACAGCCAGAGACAGGAGAGTCAAGAAAGCATGTGATGGAATGGAAAGAACACTTTAAAAGGACAAAAATCGTTCAAGAAAGGTGTGCAGCAATACAAAAAAAGTAGATCTTAAACAAGACATAAGGAAGACGACATGGCGAGACTGCAGAAAATAACAACGGTGGATTGAGACGGTGCTGAGTAGAAGTCTACTGAAAGTGCAAAGGTCTTGTGTTGTTACTGCTACTGCCCGAGTACTCTCTCTTCCCTTGGCAGCAGAGACAGGAGGGAAACCAGAGTTTTTCAGCACCCTTTGATGCCGTCCCCGGGCCATAACTTTGTTAGTCTCTACCATATTCATATTTCAGATTACATAGAGCAAAATGAGATGAGAATAAAACCTATTGTGAAATGTTAGGACAGGAGTATGGTAGTGCATATAGGGAGAAGATGGTAAGACTAGCCCGTAACTTGGTTTCAGTGAGAAATTATGACCAACTACCCTGACATGGAAGGTGCAAAATGGATCCCGGAACAAACACTCCTAAGTCAGGACGGCAATACTCCAGGTTAGTACTACTCCTTGGATTTGTTATTCTCAAATTACCTTCTGGATCATGCATTTAAAAACATACCTGTGAACCCTGGTGACATTCTCAAGACCAATTCTCCTACACTCTTTGGTTACCTAAATTTCTCTTCGTACCCTCTGGATAACAGAATGCGGCCAAAACTTTCCAATAGTTTGTCGTCGTCTCCCCTTCTATTAAGTGCGCATCGCCGACATTCTAATTGACAGTTGCTTCCTCCGGGAACCCCTGTTAACTCCTGCCGTCGTCACCTTCGGACATCGAGTATTATCACCAGCAGACAGACAGACACAGTTGGAGGTAGAAGATCAGAGCCATGGAATGAGTCTCCTTTCTCTAATCGGCCATGAAAGCTGCAAGAACTCGTGGAGGCCGTCATTTCTTTAATCACTGTTCATTTCTCCTCTGTGTGGGACATCCTCAGCTCCTTCCACGGCTTAGTTAAACGATCGAAGAAAAATACCCTCGCCCTTCTCAAGTGGACTCCTAGGTAAGGATAGTGCTTTTCCGGGTATCAAGCAGGAGATTGTTCAACGCACCTTCACACGACCTTCCTGCTCATGATGCCTCCACCGCCACTGGCTGTTGTTCTTCACCAGTTAATCAAAGATAAGTGGATTTCCATCTCCTTCTGCCCTAAGCAGACGCGTATGCAGGATTTGTTCAAGGAGGGGGATCAAATCATAAGTTTTCAAAGGAAGGGGGAACAAATTATGAACTTTCTAGGTGAGGCAGATAAGGAACTCGCAAGGCAACGACGAAAAGTTCATAACAAGACGGGTACATAAAAACGGGTTATGTTTTAGAGAACTCTGCGGCTTTTGAGTTATTCTAACGTCATATTCAATTACTAGTACAATTCTCAAAACTGAATATAGAAATAAATATATCATGAAGCCGGTGACTACTTTTGAATGAAGATATATTTATGAAATATGATTATATAAAACAGGTGATAGCAATAATCAAGGAAGTTTTGTTCGAAAAAAGAAAGTGCTATACTTTGCAGCTAAGAGAAAATTTCATTGTAAATTTCAGGGCTTTGGGAAGGTGTTGAAAGAAGCTGGCAAGGTTCTTTCATTTGTCACTAATGTCAAATATTTGTAGACAAGTATTCACCTTTCCATTCGAGGGATTCGAATCAGTATATTAACATTAAGAATACATTCATCATTATCAAGATAATTGTATACTATGTAGCTGAAGGGGGCGATTGCCCTTGAGCCTTGAATACAACCCTGCTTGTAAGCGGCTTATGCCATTAGGAAATCGATACAAGACTCTCATCAGGGACCTCCAACTATCTACACCGCCATTCAACATTCCCTGATTGGGAACTCGTCTACCACTGTCACCGTCCTGCTTGTGGAGGGTCCGTCCAGCCCTCTGGAGTGTTATCTCCGCCATTGCAGAAGACAAAACATCGTCTCCTGAGGATTTTCAGTCAACGTCCATGTCGGGCCTCCGCCTGGTCCACATGTGGTCTGCGTTCCCACCTTCGGCTTGGATCTCCTCGTTCCAAGGTTAGGTTGCGTTACGTCACATCAGACAGCTTCCCCCAAGCTGCTTATGGCTAATCCCAGTCGCTCTTCAGCGTCGGCGACAGACCTTTCTTCCTGCCTGCAAGATTTGCGCAGCCACATCTTAATCCTACACTTGAGAAATTACTTGGATTAAGACGTCATACTGATTTTCCAAAACCTCTTCAGAGACCTGGTGTGCCTGCCCGAGTTGTCCAGCATTATTGGTTCACCAGTTCTCTTGCTACCGTCATAGCCTCCTGGTGCAGGACGGAATAGGAGTGTGGCCAGACGAAGTCTATGGCTACACAGACGTTCCTGTTCCAGTCTTTGAGATGCTGGTTCTGGCTATGTTCACAGCAACTCTTTCTATGGGAGCTCCAACCTGATAGCTTCAAAGGGCTAATCATAACCCTTCTTGGAGGGTGTCATATGACCGACACCAGTCCTTGACGTCATGACTCATGATGTGGGAGTGGACTAAGCGTCTTCGTCATCCCAAGGTGACTGCTGGGAGGACAAAGGATTCGTGCATCGCCCTCAAGACTGGTAGACCATTTTCGGCACAGCTGTCTGCCGTTACTTCATGACACCAACAGCCATCTCCCAACGGTGCTGCAAGATATCGTCCTCCAACTAGAGAACACCGTCTTTTGCTTATTGGATCCTGGCGATAGGACTGGTGGCTGCTGCCTTCTCCAAAATGGGTTTCGCTGAACTCTTCCTAAGGTGCTGGATGACAGACCCAGTCATCCTCCTGTAACCTTCTACCGTCAACGTTGGCACCGGTACGCTGAGAGTTAGGTTGGCCACACCTGGGCACAAGCACTTCTCTCCAGCAGTGTGTACAAGCTTTAAACACAGGGAGGACGACTGATAGATTGTAGGTGGTCCAATGCACTCGTCCTGGGCAACACATGCCATGGTCGCTTTGCTGGTCCAACTAGCCAGTTGTCATTCCGGATTCTTTAGACTTCTTGCACAACATTTTCCGCACATTACTGCCAACGGTGAACTTTGCTCTACAGAGGTGGTGAATGAAATGTCCCAGACTCTTGGCCGACGGCTTCTTGTTGACACGGTAGCTCTACTTTGGCTGGCTCAGACTCTGGCCTGAGTATGCGATAACGTGTCTCTTGCTATAGTGCTTTTGCGATAGCATTCCTCCCACTCCCGTCTCATTGACGTAAGATTCCAGGACGTGCAGCTATCTGGATGGCTTCTTGGCACCCCTGCGACCACTCGTGTACTTATGGTCTTCCCATGTCAGGTTACGCAGTGGCGTGGCTGTGGTGGTGGCCAGGAGAGACCAGTCGTGGACACCTTGCATCTCGTCGGCTTTGGTCGTCATGTCAGACTCACTGACCACAAGAGACAGCGCTTTCTGGAGTCCCGCCTCCAGCACCCTCAAGATTCCAGTAAGACGATTCTTCTGCTGGAAAGGCCTCGTGAAGACCACGACCCATGAGACTCTCAGACCCGGCATGGCGTTGGTTGTGTAAAGTGTAATGTTGTATAACGTAAAGTGTAAGATAGTTTAAGATGCAAGGTTGTGTAAGGTGTAAGGTATTGTAAGGTGTCAGAAATTGTAAGGTGTACGGTTGTGTAAGGTGGTGTGTCAGGTGCAAGGCTGTGTAAGGTTTGTGTAAGGTGGCGTGTATAAAGTAAGGATGTGTAAGGTGTGTGTAGGGAGTGATGTGGTGTATGGTGTTGTTCCTCCCACGGTAACAGACAGAGGAACACGGCGAAGCCAATTGGTAGAGCAGGAGTGGAGGGGTAAAGGTGCAAACAGCGTGACTGCCAGCGAACAACAACTTTATTCGGGCAAGGCAGCCCATTACAAAACTTTCGTCAGCTGACGTGGCGACAGCTGACATGGTAAGGAGGCATTTCATAACGGAATTATTAGATCTCAGAAGGAACTTCTGTGGGACAAATGCCAATAGATTCCAGGCCCCAAAATTTCTGCAAACTAGCCTCATTAAAACTTAATACACAGCATCTGAGAAGAAACCCCATTTCCTTTGGCTACAGATGAACATGAACCAGAGAGAACCCAACCAAACACTGTTTCCTGAGCAACTAGTCTCAGCCTTCAAAAAATTATCAGGGATTACGAATTTCCAATATGCATCAAGTCCTATCAAAATGTCAACAGTTAATTCTCTGTCTTTCATATACTCATCAGCAAACTGAATAGAGTTAAAGGCATGTAGGTTATCAGCTGGAACACGAGGACGAAATAATGGGGTACATATTATGGGCACTTCAGCTGCAAATAATGACAGAACAACACCATTAACATTCAACAAATTCAGGTCATAAATATTACTGGGTGTGGATTTAGAGCTCTTACTTCCTCCAAAAGCAGAATAAGGACTAAGAATAAGGACTATATTCTGAAGATACCCATGTAGGCTTAACCCTCTTTGCAAATCTGCTTGACACATAAGATTTTTCTGAACCAGAATCAAACAACAAAGTAGCTTCACTGCACATTCCATTCTTACTATACACTTTGACTTTTGCTGTTAGCAAAACACTACACGTTTGTTTGAACGAAACTTTAGATGTACTATGAGAAGAGTGAGCCAAACTAACAAGATCAACAGGCCTTACAGTGCTATGTTCTACTTCATTCTCACCTTCTTTGGCAGATCGACCAACATTAACTTTCTCGCTGCCCTTAGGTACAGAATTACCTTTTGAACAGAGAAGCACATTATGACTACCTTTGCACTTAACACACTTTCCTCTGCAGCCTTTAGACATGAGCCCTTTTTTCAAGCGCACAAAACACAACTCTGCAGAACGAATTTTTCTTGTCTTTCTGCAGGCGAAAGCTGAAGCACCTTAAAACACTTTCCACTGGCATGGGACTTGTTACAAAATCCACACCCCGCCTGAACTTGTCTCCGAAAGGGCCTGAAGAGCAGAGGCAGAACTGGGAGAAGTCTTCCTTTTCTCAGACTCTCTCACACTGCCTTTGTCAGATCCTACAGTAGTAGATACATCCTTAAATGAGTCAGAGCGTTCACGGCGCTCTATCTCCTTCATGAGGAACGCCATCAGCCACGCGAGATCACTTTCGTGGCAATATCCTTCTCTAGACCACTCTAGCCGGATGTCACTAGGCAGACGAGAAAGAATCACTGGGGTTAGGAAGAAGCCATATTCACTACCATTAACACCCAAACTTCTGATGTGGGTCAGAACCTCATCCTGCAGCTTCCTCAAGGCAGACACATAGTACTTAGGTCCTTGAGGTTTGGCCGGCACACTTATGCTAAGAAGAGCTTGGATGTGAGCAAAGATGATCCTCTGGCTTACCGAACCGTTCCTTCAATAATTTACAGGCCACACTATAGTTGAGTGCTGTGAGTGACAATCCCTTATGACAGACCTCGCCTCACCTTCCAACAGAGACTGTTGCTGAATGCCGGGAGATTCGAGTCATCTACCATGGCTACGAACATATCCCAAAATGACTGCCACTGGGTTAGCTCATCACTAAACTTAGGTAACTCAAGGCGGGGAAGTTTAACACTGGAACACGTTGACACGGCTGAGTTACCATCACTGTCACACTCTGGCTTCTTAAACTCGTCAGCCTTATCCAAGTCTACTAACCTTTAAGCAGCTTGTACTCTAGCAGTCCTAGTATCACGACGAAAACTCTCTGCACTAAGTCTACCTCTAACAAAAGCAGGGTCACTTATCTCAAGCTCCAGTTCCGCTTGTACTGAGTCCAGGACAGCCAAACGTCTGTCGAATTCCTCCACAGCGTCCTCGAGTTGCACCCTGGTCACATCTGGCTTGGCAAGCAGCTCCCGCAGTGCATTGCAGACACGTGTGGTCCATCCGCGGGCCGCAGCACGTCTCCTTCCCATCTGCTCGTCCGGCATCTTCGCTATTCACCGTAAATCACCAAATTTCCTGTAGATTCCCGGGTCTGGATACCATGTTGTTCCTCCCACGGTAACAGACGGAGGAACACGGCGAAGGCAATTGGTAGAGCAGTAGTGGAGGAGTAAAGGTGCAAACAGCGTGTCTGCCAGCGGACAACAACTTTAAAATTCGGGCAAGGCAGCCCAATACAAAACTTTTTGTCAGCTGACGTGGCAAGGTGGCAAATAAATAACTTCCAATAAATAACCCAGAGCAACATTTACATGGAAAATTACACCAAAAGTTTTTGCTCAATACAGTAGAACCCAAGCGGGTAGCAAAACATCATAACATATGCAAAATAATTATATCATAAATCCCACTTTCCCGGGTTGTTCCCCGTGAGCACAAATCACAATTTTCCTGTTCACGAGGAAGACCCTTAAGTACGACAAGTACTTCCTGGCGCTAACGCAAGTTATGACGTGTTAGATTAGTTCGGGATATAAGATTATTAATATTATCGTTATGATATATATATATATATATATATATATATATATATATATATATACTAGCAATTGATGTCCTAGTCGGGAAGCACGTTCTACATGAACATGTATATAGCAGGACCAAGGCCAAAATATTATAGATAATGAATTATTCATAAATAAATCCCCGCGTTTCGATATCCCTTAGCCTGTCGTCGTCTTTATAAAATCTTTATTTAATAAATAAATGAAATATGAAACTATACTTAATAAGTGATACACATGTAAATGAACGAATATCAAAGTAACAAGTGAATTAAACTTAGTTTCGTAGAATAATCACACCTCAAGACAGCCACAAGTTCTCTGGAGTTTAAACGTATCCTCGTTCTATGTAAATGTAAAATGATGCACAAAGATTGATTAAAAGCTTTCTGAAACTTATCTAAATGATGTAAAACTACAAAATAAGTAGAATAACATCTTTCACAGAATATCCAAGCAAGACAAAGCTGTAACCTCTGTTTCAATACTGACTCGTTTTCGTGGTCGTTATTTCAACCTGAGATTCGTTGACGTTTCAGCAAAACATTACAAGTCTGGCAAAAAAGTCACAGATGTACTTCACATTTCGTCCACTTAACAGATAAAGGCAACAAATTAGTATTTATATGTAGAAAATAAATCTATTTGGAATAGGAATAGCGTAATCTCAGAATAATAGGAAACACTTTTGTTACTCTTTGGAAGCTAATGTAACGATGTGTTGTGTTCCTTCAGCTTTTTACGTCTACAATTTTACTGTTATGTATAGCTTTCTGTATTCAGGAGGCGTTAAAAGAGGGTGCAGATGCATCCCATAGAATTCATGAATGTTATCTTTAGCACTATATTTTCAGTAGTCGTTTGGGTGTGTTCCCATAGAGGTGCACCCCGCTGGTTAAATGAAGTGATCTTATAGCTTTTTGTGTTAAAGGTTAATTTTGGGAGATAAAGAGAATATGTAGAGGATCTTAATGCTTACTGTGTGCACTAGTTAAGAAATGTGTAGTAAAACCTTTTTTTATAACATACTAATTATGTTCGTGCTATATTACCAGTGCATAGCTTTCTGCTGCCTTGCATGTGGATGAAGCTGTGTTAGTTTTTCTACCGATTATGTTTTATTTCTTTGTGAAACCTTCATTTCTAACTGTTCCCCAACAAGAGTGTCAGGTATGTGGCCAACACATGGGTGAGATGAGAAGCTTACCTCTTGTCAGAGTCATATTAAAGAAGTTTTATATACACTAAAGATCTTACTCTTACTGATGGAAAAAGAATGAATGCCTTTGCAATTTTCATCCTGAGTTTGGCTGATCCTTCAGGGTTTCATCTAGACGAAAACAGAAATCAGGAAGGTAGATTATGGATGTTTCTTGTCCCCTTGCATAATATTATGCAAAAATACAGACACTGTTGTAGTTATGATGGTCATCGTGAAAGTATTTAATCTGTATCTCCATTATTTTATAGTGAGATGCACAGACACATCATCTGATACGGGTAAATGGGTCCCCAGTTTGTGTACGTGCATTTTTTTTTTTTTTTTTTTTACGAAATTGTTGCGTGCAGAAATGAGCTGTAGTTGTGCCAGTCTGGGTGTGAATTATATTTGTTTTCTGTGTTTCTTTCGCACTTTCACAGAGTTTTATTTGTGAGGTCCTAAGTTTATATAATAAGCTAACTCATCCCACATTTCTATGCCTTGGCCTAAAATTTGACGTACTTACAGGATGTTGTGTATGTTTTACCGCTCTGAAAATTTTCTAATACAAGTTGTCAGTTTTTATTTCCTCTATCGTACATGTGGTTGAAGAGCTTTGTGACTGACAGAAAATTGATGAGCACTATGTAGTTCCAGTGCCCTGTGGTACACGAAGTTGCTTTTCAAGAAAAGTCATATGCCAAATAAAAGACGGCACCTCTCACAACTCGGCCATCATGTATTTGCCAAGTCTTGTAGGATTTAGACACTGGCAAAATCACAGTCATGAAATATATATATTTTTTTAATGAAAGTAGAAATCAGGGCGTGATTGTTTGTACTGTCGTAGCAGCTGTTTCCAGTTCTTACTGCGAAAGTTGGCATTAGTATCTTCTGTGTAAGAATGTCCACCAGCGTTAGTTATTGCCGGATCACAGCACACATACATGCTTCAGTGCATTGGACGTCTCTCCTTTGTAGATTACAGGTGAGTGAGTAGCGTCTTCCAGATAATTTATTGTACCTTGTGCTTTTATTAGCTAGCTGCCTTCTCTGTAATGACTGCGTACAGCCTGGATGCTGAGTAATATAGGTTCACAGGTACACTCCTGAGCCATTACCATTTCATAATTTATCCGTGTTGACCTGCTAGTAATTTATTCGTTAAGAAGACCTTATTCCATAAGGATTATTTTAAAAACACGTGATGCTTGCCCTCTTGTCCACTAAAAAGTGATTACGTGGGTATATTGATTATTTTTTATTGTATGTACATACGTTTGATTACATTTGCATCTACAGCATAAGGAACTTTTACGAATTATTGAATCCTAACGTACAGCATATATGTTTTGGTGGCGCTTTCAGCACGTGTTACTCTCGTGTTGAATGACACGTAAGGAAATCATCCTTTCATCTGTTAAGAATGTTTAGTCATTTGGAGTCATTTTACATGGGGAGACTTAGGCCAAGTCTGCCTCTGAAAGAAGCGGATCTGCCTAACCTTCATTTTGTGTACACCGATCAACTGATAATATCAGAACATAATCAGCACGTGGGAGTTGGAGGCTCCTGCAGCTGGTGGTGGAGGCAAACAGGTACAAGTACAGCGACATAAGCGATGGTGTTGGCAACCGTGCGCCTCTGGTATGACTGAGTAGGGAAAGAGAGGGGAATAGTAAAAGGGGATGGTTATTGTCACAGAAGTGATTAAGAAAAATTTGAAAACGTTCTCTTTACACATTTTTTCCTTTTCCTTAATGTAAATGGGTAATCCTTGAATGAAAACACAGTGTCTGCTATTCCATGACAAGCGGTAAACTCGGATAGAGTGATCAGTTAAATTTTGTTTTCCCTCTGTCTTAACATTACATAAACACATACAAGGGGCCTCTGTGCAAAAGGACTTAGGTATCTGACCCGCATTGAAACTCATACGCCAAATAAGGATGCAACAATACAGCTAAGACTTTCTGAGCAATCATTCTACAATCACATGTCGAGGAAGATGGCGACTCATCCCGTCTCGCGCCTCTGACAACAATGATCACTCGATCTCGATGCGTCGGGCGTTGGAAAGATCCAGAACGCCTGCTGCTCGTGAATCATGCAATATTCCAGGGATTTTTTTTTTTTTATAAAGACACGTATCCTAGTTTTTGGCTGTCTATGGATGTTTCTTAAGGTATTCCGTTCAAGGTTTCATGTACTTTAATTCCTTTAAACCTTCTTATCGACTCTGAAACACTGTAAGCACGTTAATGAATGTTGTTTGAATTAGCTGCAAGTCCAAGTGTCATGTGTGTAGTATGTATATAAATGGTCTGGGCCAGCGCTAATCTTCTCATGTGACCATACTGAGAGATTTGTCTGTATTTATTTTGTTAATGCTGAGTAATGAAGGCAACACGTCCTGAGGATATGGACAAATATCACAAAGTGTTATGGTTTACATTATTCTGTGACCAGACTAGATTAACCCCGTATGCACGACGATACGACCCATCTGCATGACTGGTACGTGTAGTCTTTGATCACGACGACACGACCCTATTTACCTGTAGTTAACGTTAAGGCCATACCATGGGGTCCATCGACCGTCGTAAGGATGTGACTAGCAAGTGTAAATATGTACATGTGTATATGTGTATGTGTATGTATGTATATATGTGTATGTTATGTATATATATGTACTGTGCATATGTGTGCATGTAGGTAATGATTAGGAAATTCAGTTGCCTCTGCAGTTTCAGCTACCATAAAAAAGAAACCTTGTAAGGTTACCCCGGAAGACGGTGAAGGGTCCATCCTTCAAATACGTTCGGTTTGGCCACCTGGACAGTAGTATCAGCGTGTGATAACCTCTGGGATGGGAGGAAACAAAAACATATCAGACAATGTAACGCTGATTCACAGAGGTGCAAACCTCCGGATCTGCCGCTTTGTTCCTCAGTGTCGTCGTGATGGCCCATGTGTTCACTTGAGTGGCAGATGCCCTCTGTCTAGCGAATTGCTAACACTTGAAAATATCTTTCGCAACGCCTTGCACTGTGATGGTTACAAACCGTTTGTGCTTGCAGGTCACATGCAGTATTCGTTTGCATGTAATGCTGGCTGAGTTTATCACTGGATACTCTAATTACTCAGAAAAAAAAGAATACCTCGAGGTACTGTAGTGTTGATCCTGTGTAATGAACACTGGGTGGCAGGATTAGGTCGGTTACTTAACCTGTTGCCGGTAAATTTGTTAAGTAACAAGTTAAGATTCCCAGATTAAGCAGTTGATTTTGAAAGTTAATTGTCTCAACCACATACCAGGTAGGTATAAGCCCTCATCGTGTTTCATGGGGTGTCTTCAGATCGCTTTGCACACTGCTGTACTCACTATATAGCTGCATAGACACACTGCTTTTTCATGCCGTGTCCCACATCTTTTCCTGTGGATATATATACATTGACCTGGTAAGAATTCCACAGATATAGCGACACAAGCACATTAATGTTAATGATTTTATGTGATAGTTGGCCCACTGTAAGTCTGACTGTAGATAAAGCAGTAACTAATCTTTAGCCGCTTGAAACCGGTATGGTAGCAGCATCACGTGACGCCTGTTGTAGATAGAAACATTTCTGTAGAAGAGACCAGGGCGCAACGTCCTGTTTCCTTATCCTCTTTCTCTATATCCCCCCCCCCCCAACATACGCACTTAAAGGTCAGTTGATGTGAAAAAAATTCTGGAAGACGATACTCCTCCCCAGGACCTGCTGCCTTGCAATGTTTAGTATATGTGTATATATATTCACGTAAAGGCATTACATTTAAGTGGTGTAGTTACCTGCAGTTTGGTGTTTGTACTCAAATACTTAGGTGTCATGTGGTTATAACCGACGGCGTTTTGCTGTGGTGAGTCAAGCACAGCATCCGGTCGATTGTTTACGTCGCGCGGGTAAGCTCCGCCCCGAACCCCAGAGTGCTGATACTCTCCTTTGTACATACCACGTATTTTCTTAGTATTTTCTTGTCGCAAACGTCGACAAGCTCAAGACAGAACACTGACGGTGATTAGACGATAAGCGCTTCAGTTGACAGCGACGTTAATCGAAGGATACGTCCATTAGTGATGCGCGGCACAACGTCACTTCCCGGCGACGTTAGACAAGGCTATTCTCCAACCGGAGTAGCAACTGTAGCCTGAGTTAGGAGCCACTAGTCTTGCGTGGACCTTTCTAATATACCCGCGTACAGCCAGGCACCTTGCGCAAGTTACGTTGCTTCCAGGAACCTCGACTGTTTACCTCAAAGCGGAAGCGATTACAGCGTTGAGGTGTGATTCGTAGTTAATCTGTGCTGTAATTGTTGTGACAAGTGAAGTGTACATCTGCAGTAAATACTTATTTGGGTTATTATGGAGTGATCATTTGCAATTTCGATATTAGTCTCTGCATATTAGACGAAAAAATGGTTTTATAAATATGAAAGTGATACCATAGTTAACACCAGAAAGTGGCATTAGAAATATTTTTTTTTTTTTGGCAGTGGCAAAAATGTTGACCAAATGCCAGACTAAAAAGTAGACAATGTCACTGTATTCGATAATGTATCATAACGTGATAAGTGTCCATGTTGTAAGTGCAATGATTGGGTAGATAATATGTTGGGATGACAAGTGGCAACACCCCTCCCTCTCCCCTAGTACCCAATATTGTTCAGAATACATATGCGGGATGACCGTATATATTTCAACAGGGTGGTGATGTGTCTCAACATTTTACAGCTAGCATGATATTCATATTTTTCTTCTGGAAGTGTCATATATATATAGACTTAAGTATTTATTCAGTTCCATTGGTTTCTGTGCACCAGTCCTTACTTTCCCTTCTTTTTTTTCTTAAGTGATTTCTCTTTCCTTCATACAAAGAAAGCAGCCATCAGGCAGGAACAAAGCGGGTTTATTATTATTTGCACGTCTTGATCATTGCCTAAACATGCTAGCTTAGAATATCTTTGACAGGAAATTAATTTGAACTTGTACTTCTATTATATTTGGTAGAGTTAAACATTAATTTGCGAAAGAAACGAAATTCTAGTACTAAGCAGATTTGCTGTTAAAACATTTAGAAGTGTTGACCTTGAAGGAAGGGCACGTTACGAAGGACTTGCCGTTTTGACCGACGATTTGCTGGGTAAAATCTTTCACGCCCAGTGTCGTGAAAGAACGGTACGGAGTGCTCACACCATCTGAGGAGGTTTACTGGTGATGTTTAGAAACCTTCCTGACACGAGAATGTAACAACGATGTCCTCAGTTACTGCATACTTATTATGATGTGTATTCTTTGCTCAGGGCACCTGTTAACGAGATCGCTTGGTTCTGTTTGAGAAAGTTGATTAATAGTGAATGGGAAAGTTAAGAAAATTTCCCCTGCAGGAGTCACATCGGTACAAAATAAAATAAATCATGATGAGTCAAGCTAGATGTCTGATTATTGTCATTTATTCATGAATATTATGCAGATTGTTCGTTAATGTTTATAAATAAAGGTAAATGTGCCACCAGGATATGTGTTCCTTATATGTTCCGGTGATGTTGCCAGAGCCAATGATGGTGTTACTCCGGCTGCCACCTTAACCTAAAGTTTTATCCTTCATCATTATCGGGAATTATTGATGTTGGGAAAGATGAAGACACACACAAAAATAAAAGAGCAGAAAGGGTTCCGTAGGTTGTAGTGTAATATATATATATATATATATATATGTATGTATGTATGTACTGCACAATGTTACCCACATACCGTGTTCAGGAAGCCATCTGTCGTGCACGGACCCTTGTCTGTAGACGGCCTGACCTCAGCGGAAAGTAATGAACAGGTAAAACAGAAGCATTACCACGGAGTGTGTGGGAGTCATGGACCGAGAGGAAGTATTGAGGATATAGGCATGAGCAGTAATAACCCGGGAGAGTGGGCATGAGGCGCCGGGGTGTTGTGTAGGGCAGGAAGGGCGCGGCCCCAGTCGTGTATGGCGCTTTGTGGAGGGAGGAGCAGGTACTCCTACGGACACTGTGATAAATGGGCGAAAAAAAAGTCTTATGGATATAATGCGTTAAAGAATGTCAGAGCTTAGAAGTAGTCGTCATGTTTCTGGTGTAGACGCTACAGTACTGGTCAAGAAAATGGAAGGTTGGCGAAATTGATATGGTTACCAACTAGGTGTATGAGAAGGACTCGAACTGTTATTGAGTACGTCAAAAGTAAAGGACAGTATGTTGTATGATATTTTGACTCATTGTATTACATAGTGACCACATTGTTACGATTGTGTCTATTCTGTGCTGGTTGGAATCCTCCGGGAGCCCATAACATCCAGCACTGTAGTTTGGTTCGACAGACAGCCTATGCATGTAATTTTGCCCTCATTAACCGGAATAACTGAGCTGTGTCTTTTTGAAATATATATAGAAAATCCATTTATAGAAATAATCTGATGTATCTACTGACGAGTAGAAATTGAGATGGAACCCTTTCTTGAAACGACATTCCAAGTGGAAGAAACATGCACATTAGCATTGTTGAACGCTTGATAAGTGTCTGTAAATACTGACAGTGATGGTTAACGGAAGTGGGCTGCGTATGGGTGCTGTGATTCCATCTTCCCGGAACCAATATGTTTTGAAAATATTCCGCAACGTGAATACGCACAGTTTCAGAGTAGAGTGTTCCTTCGGCAGAGCTTTGTGTTTTTCACACATTTTAGTGTTTGTTAATGCTTAGGATGTTTAGTTTTTCATGTTATGTATTCGTAAGATGATCCCTTAGATTTGTATGTTTCTCTGATTATGTATTTTATGCCAAACTTCCTGTCATTAACTTTCAGCTTTAACGACAATCGTCACCGTTTCGCATTTGGGTCATGAATTACCTCTCAGAGAGCCGAACACCGACTCGGGCACTTCCGGCTCCGGGCCTTGCTCTTGAAAATGATACGTTTTTAAAAATCAGGTGTATGGTTTTGTGAACGTTCTCCATCTTGAGGCTTGCAATGCTGATTTTTCCCTTTTTTCACTGTGATATTTCTGTATCTTTCCTTCCTTTTGTGTTTTATGTGAACTGGTTTGTATTCGTGTGTTTGCAGATATTATGCATAACAAGAAAATTCTCATAAAAATCTTTGTGAAGATAGAATGCAGAACATTTTGCCAAACAGATGACGTGGTGCTGTGGTGTCCGAATTGTGATGGAGTCAGACGTGGTGGCGTTGTTCGTTCGTGCAAATTCGTGACTCTAGTTAGCTTTTCACGTCGTATTGCATACCTTTCATTCGTGAATATTGTTGCGCTCACCAGCGTCTCAGCCTAAAACTGAGAGAGCAGTGCGAAGACGTTACATTATTTTTTTCTGCTCAGCCCTGCGGTTGTCAGGGGTCGCTGGGCTCATTTGCACCAGGTCGGCTACTGACTGCCTCGTGAAATCTAGTCACTCAAGCCACGGGTGGTTCACGATTTTGTGCGGTAGAGGAGAATCCACTGTACTTGTGAAACGACCCATGTTTCCAGGGGGCCAGCTATTACCGTCCTTTTATTGACCTCTTGAGCACGAGGGTTGTGTCAATCGTGCTCTAAAGTGTAAAAATGAATAACCGAGTTTGAATGGCGAGTACTCGTACACTATGGCTCTTCCCTTGGGATTGGTTTGCGTGGTCTGTTCTTTGCCTTGTTTTCGCACATAATTTGCAGATGTCACTTGGTACTGTTCAGTTTGTATGGAGTTACTGGTACCCATGAGCTATTTGTGGGATGCTTTATTTACTCTTGACAAGAAGTGGTATTGTACTCCTTTTGTAAACGAGCTTCCATCTTGTGGATACAGTGTATATATTCATACTCAATTTTGTGTCATCTGTAAGAAAAGAAAGATATCCTATAATAAGACAAGGGCACGCATTTATGCGCTACCGTGTTTCTCTGGAAACAAAATGTACTTTGAATGCGTCTCGCTTCAGAGTAGATTCTTCTCAGCGAACAGCAAGAGGAAAGTGTGTATGTATCACTAGTGTTAATAACGTGGGTTAGCGTAATGTCAACAACCTGAAAGAGGAAACATCAGGGAGCTTTGTAATCCTGTTATTGTGTTATCACGTGAACAGCAATTAATTTCTAGTTTCCTGTCAGCAGTAGAAACAGTTAAATCGTTCGGTGATTTTGCTATTGTGTTCTAAATTCGTGACTCTCGAATGGTATATGAATAGTTATTGATAAAGTTTCACCAGGTTGTTGAATTGATGATAGGCTCAGTTAAGTGACGTTTATATAAAATTCTCACAAGTCCATCTAAAGTCTAAAAATGAATTCCTTCAAGTGCTTCTAACCTCAAGGAACAAGTGATACAGTATATAGATTGCCATCAAATTTGAGGGACACACCGCAGTATTTTATAATTTCTTTACTGTACGGTTTCTCATCTCCCAAAGATAAGCGCTTGTGTTTTTTATGATTTCTAGTTCAGAAAAAGACAAGCGCTGTGGTATATAGAATTCCATTAAGTGCTGCTTCTCACGTCGGGTGAGGTAAAGGGTATCACGAGAACAGCTGTGCAGCGTGCATCCCTCGCTGTAGCCAGTTCTCAAGACCTTGGACGTTTCCTGGGAGCGTGACGTGCCTACCACGTCGATGCCAAGCAGCAGGATAGCGAGCGACCAGTATGGCGCGGGTGTAGAACCATGGTAGCAGCAGCGTGCTAATTACCATCGCGCACGATATTCACCACACATACCCCTATGTCTTTATGATGCTTACGTACATTATTAATGCATTAGTGGAACTGTTGCATTTACAGGTTTCTTTGTGAATAGTCAGTGCTGCAATTCCTCCATGTTCACCGATTAGATATGATCGTTTAAACACAAGACATTGCCTCAGAACGCCGATTTCTTTTGTCGTACATTTTTCAGTAACGAATTTATGTTCCTTTTGTTTATATGTTGTAAAAAGAAAGTTTAATTAAGATCCAGCCGGGGAGGGACATGCATCGGTCCTTAGGCTTCCCTTATATGTAATTACATATTCCTCCCGCCCCGGGTAAGTGGCATGCTGGTGTACTTACGAAGGCTCGCATGGGGCGCCGCCAAACTTTGATGGCGACGAAGCATAAGAAGTCGGAAAGGTTCTGTAAGACGACCGTCATGTCGCTGTTGAATGAAATTAAATCTCACCTTGCTTGGCGAAACTGTTTATTTATTAGAAATAAATGTCTTCTCTGTGGTCAAGACTTGTTCGCTGGAGATGAATGCATTGCTAACTATTTCTTTCTTAGAACTTGGCCCTTTGAAGACGACGAAACGACCTTTAAGCACGACGGCACGACCTTTGAGTATTATGGCAGGCCTTCATACCCAGGGATCGAACGATCGTACCAAGGGGCTGTACCGTCATGCTTAAAGATTTAAGTTGGAAGTTACTTTGCCATTATGACGTTTAAAGCAGATCATTTATAATTATTTTTAATGACACATAATTCTATATGTTGTTATTTGCTACATTAGTGACTTGATCTTGTGTGGCCTAGAGCCCAGTTTTGGAACTTTGTGCACAGAAGAGAGAATTTAGAACACGGCTGATTCATACGAAGACGTTGCTTCCTTGCCTATGTAGTGGCCTAGCAATATACGGGCTTGGGAGTTGGGAACCCAATCGATAACCAAGCATTGATTTCATAGGTGGCCTACTATATTAATTAATAAAGGCCTTACTTTTGACGGAGTATGATCAGTAGGTGTTTCTTTTGATCCGTGATAGTTTACAAGGGACGGGAATTAATACATAGGCCAGCTTGTGGAGACCCGTAACTCATGCGGACATAATTGCCCACCTCCGGCAACATTTACAAAGGCTTCGGGGTGTCGCAAGGCTTATTCCCTTCGACATGACGGCAGGACTCTTTCGTATGATAGTGTGACCTCTTTGATCCTGAAGGGTAATAATGTCAAAGAATACACCATCATCACCGACGCGTTCAAGGGAACAAACACTTCATATAGCATTAGGTCCTTACACACTCGGAAAATAATGTAATTTGCTGAACAGACGTACTCTGTGCGTCATTCCCCGAATTGTGAAGTAGGTTTCCCAGGGAGTTATAATTGTTTAGGGTGAAGAAAAGTGGTGCTAGTTCTTTCTTAGCGAGACTGAAGAGGATATGCCTAGTGCGTCATCAGTGTCGGGTCCGCATCCTGTGTGGCTAAAGCTGTTGTTGTCCGCTTCGTCGCCCAGGCTGCCCGTCTGAGCGGGGAAGTAAACTCACGTATTCTTTTCACATGCCCTCTTTGAACCTAGAGAAAGGTTTAACCTCTCGGGGACTACGGTACGGTCCTTGTGGACGGCGGTACGATCCTTGAGCACGACGGTACGACCTTAGGATTCGAACCGTCGTGTTTTAGTGGGTCGTACCTTTGTGCTCAAGAGGTTAACCGAGGCTCGGTGTAAGGAAGGAAGAGGGTTTAGTTATCATGGTGAGGATGTTGGAGGAGGTTATGTTAGGGGTTTGGTGTCCTGGGCGATGATATTACAACGACGTTGATGAAAGGTGAAGCCGTGGAAAAGACAGATAAGAGAAGACCTGATGGTGTATGACGAGGTTATCTCATGCATGACATTACACAGGAAAGACAGATAACAGGAGACCTGATGTATGACGAGGTTATCTCCTGCAGGACATTACATAGGAAAGATAGATAACAGAAGACCTGATGGTCTGTGACAAGGTTATCTCATGCAGGACATTAAATAGGAAAGACAGATAAGAGGAGGCCTTATGGTGTATCACGAGATTGTCTACTGCGGAACAGTAGTACACAGGAAAGACAGACATGATAGCTATGTGAAAAGGTTATCTTCTAGAGGACAATGATGGTATCCAATTTACCGTACGTATAAAGCTAGGTTAAGGATTGTAAAGCAGTGTGATGTGCAGACTTTGTTTCGTGTGAGGGAGGTGGCATGGGATGTTGTGGAAGGTCATCTGTTATGACTGGTGATAAGTTGTGGATGATGTGGGGGGGGGGGGAGGAATGCATGGACGAGGAGGGGAGGAGGAGGCGGTTGGTGAAGCACGTCAGGTGGTCGACGGGACGCCCGGACGGGAGTGTGACCCGTCTTTGCCGCCGCCACCACACACACACACACACACACACACACACACTTCTCAAACCATTAGCCCTCTGTCCAAGATCATGATGTTAAAGCCCTTGAACACGACGTTGTTACCCTTGAGGACGACGCTACGACCCTTGAGCACGAAGGTATGACCATTGAGCACGACGATGCGACCGAGGAGCAGCGACAGGACGACACTAGAACGTTGTGATAATTGAACTCGGTGTTTCGATCCTTGAGCGCGATGTTACAGCTCTTGAACACAACGTTACAGCTCTTGAGCACTACAGGTCGACCCTTGAGCACGATGTTGTAGGCCATATCGGTTATACTGCCGTAGTTATATACTTGTCCACAGACCCTTTAAGCACGCTGATACGACTTCTGGGGATGGTGGCCTAGCCTTTGATTTAAGTTATATAAACATCCTATCAAACGGAAAGTTTCTCTCACACGAAAACTTATTTAATGTGAAAAATATGAAAAGTCAAAACGCCCCTGATACAAAAACGTTTAAAGTATGTGACAGAGAGAGAGAGAGAGAGAGAGAGAGAGAGAGAGGAATGCTCTCGCTGAAAATTAGGGATGAAAAGAAAGGCTGTAATAAAGAAGATAAAAGGGTAAGATATGAAAGCATGGCTAGGAAAAGAAAAACAGATCAACTGATATGAAAAATTACCAAAGAAACGAGAGGAGGCAGCATATAGTTAAGAAAGGTTGCAACAGTCTTGAAGTAAGGTGACAGAAGTTAGACAAAGCATGAATATTTTTTTTTTTTTTTTTATAGCCGAGTGGCACAGACAAAAATATGTCTTAATCTGGACCATGTAATGAACATTAAGACAGAAAACACGACATAGATTACTTTGAGACTTCAGTTGTCTGTAGACCCAGTGTCTGAAGTTGGGAAAGTGATAGGAAGTTTCCAGACGAAAGAGGGAAGAGAATTTCACAGCGAATTCGCTTTGCTAGGGGAACTAGGAGGCGTCAGAGAAGTATTGGTACGTTAGACAGTTTCTGACAGCTTTTTCCGGACCGGTTATTGGAAAGAAAAAAAAGTGCTGGGGTCCTTTAAATCACTGATGGGAAAAAGGTATCGATTTAGTAAAACGCCTTCATTGTATGCTTTGAATTAACATAACGTAACTTGGAAAGAGGCAACTTGTTTCCGGTTTCTCTGGTAGCGTTTACAGTTATCTAATAACGGTGTCGTCAGAATGGTAAACGGAGACCTCCAGTAGAAAGCTGAGCAGCCTCTGTCGACGCCGAGTTTCTCGAAACCGCTAATTGTGGCATCACTGAGCGGTTCGAGGTGGGGAAACTAAGGCCTGCGCTGGCAACACCGCTCTCTCTCTCCTGCGCGCGCAGTCACAAGTCAAATGCAAGTTTATTTTGCATGTTTATTGGTTGTTTGGTCCCCTTTTTCTGTAAAGTCGTGGGACTATAAAATTGCCTGTGTCATTGTTTACAATAACAGCTACTTTTGTAAGGGGGATAAAATAGCACTGCTATTGATTATGAAGTGCTGCTGTTATTGGGAATGCATCACAACAGTATTTACATTTTCGAGTTCATAAGCTGAAATTTAATACATTCAGGGAGTATTGGGAAACGAAAGATGAAAACTGGGGCACGTTTTATGATCTGTAGACGATTACTGACGTCAGTGGCAAAAGATTTTCCAGAAAATATATTTTATAAAAATTTTATTAATGTTTGCAGTAATCATGAATTATGGTGTTCATTGTTGCTGGGTTGCGGTGTCACGTGTTTCCGCTTGTTGAGAGAGTTTAGGTATCACTTGTGTATAGATGTATGTTCATGAGACTATTTATTTATTATGTGGCTTCAGCCTCTTATCTCATATCTCAATGGGTGCTGTTTGATTCTATACTCTCTTGGTGGGGGTTGGCCAAATAAAGCTCTGCTTAGTAAAGAATGACAGGATAGAAGTATATGTCATCTGCTTTGTTCTTGTTTATGTCTGAAGTAAATTTTTGGTATTGCAAGGCAATATTCCTCACTGTTGCATTAAACATGTTTATATGTATGTATAACTATGTACATGGATGAATGAGTGCATGACCGTCTTTCGCCAGTATGTCTGTGTATGCATGGATGTGCACACGTATGTTTCTACGTGTCCCTATACGTATTTGTGAAGAAATGTATGTATGTGTGTACATACGTGCGTGCGTGTCCGTCTTTGTATTTGTCTCTGCCATTAATATACGATGTCACTTCACACCATGTACTCGACGGGAAGGATAATCAGGGCTCCTAACCAATCACTTATCCTTGTTATTGTGAAGGTTATCTCGCAGCATTAACAGCCTAGACGACAAGATATAGTAAAACTAAAATGTTAACTTGCTGGCGGTAATGGTAGTCGAACAATTAAGAGTGAACCAAATATTTTTGATAATGTGGGTCAAGTGAGCCACGTGACAACCAGCTGATTGATTGTGGTGATGGTTTAGGCGAACCACGTATGCCGACCAGCCGATGGTGATAATGTGGGTATAGTGAAACACGTGACGACAAAGTGACGGTGATGATGTTACGGTGAACCACACGAGGAACAGGTAGTGGTTATGGTGTGCATCACATGTGCCTCATAAAGACCATCTGGTGCCATGACCCATGTGTCAACACTCAAGATCTACATCAACGACCTTGACCTAACCAGCATCAAGGGTGATGATGAAGAGGAAGAGGAGGAACTGGAGCAGTACTACGTCAGGTGTGAGCCTCAGTCTACATGGTACATCTACGAAGAGCTAGAGGTAAGTAGATGGAAAGAATACCATGGTTTGTTCTCGCGTCTTATCATTTATAACAGCCGTCTGTGTGGCATGTAAGTTATAGGTTCATCATAATATATATATATATATATATATATATATATATATATATATATATATATATATATATATATATCATTGGGTTATCAACGACGAAGAAAAATCGCTTTTGTTGTACCACGGTTGTTTGTTGTTACGAATTAAGGAATTGATATGTACGTGTGTGTCCTGAAAGCTTATTTTAGTACTGTATCAAGAAATGTAGATAAAAGTATTATGATTTTACGAGAAATTTTCGAATCAACGGATCTCCTTGTTTAACAAATCGTTATTTGACGTGGGACATTTGCCATTCAGGAGAGTTTTTATTAGAAGACTTGCGTCATTAGCGAACATCAATTCATTGCTTGGTGTTCATGAAAAGGTCATGGGGTAACCGTTGAACGCTTGAAACAAGGACGCCTCTTGCTTGAAATACTTTTAACACCACCTTTTATCCATGTGGAGGTTATAGAAATAAAATCTCTCTTGTGTTAACATAAAATTTTGGTACAGCATGTGCGAATCCTCCTTTATGTATAGAGTCCAAGTTTGTATACGTAATTCATGTATATATATATATATATATATATATATATATATATATATATATATATATATATATATATATATAATATTTCATTTTTCCTTTTGGTTATCAGCGAATACTAGATCACGAAGAGTACAGTACATGCGCCTGTACAAGGATGTTGGTTTAGGGGTCGTTGTCAGTTGTAGCGTGTGGAAACCGGAGAGTTGTGTAAGTGATCCTCCAAAACTCTACACGAAGATTGTGAAGAAAACACCATAATCCGTTAACAGACTCGACAGTAATACTGGTTTGAAATGTTACATTTTCATATCCTTCGCAGGATTATATGATTTGTTAGACTCTTAAACCTGAGAGCATTTGTAACCTTTGTTTTTTATGAGAAAAAAAGTTTAAGTGAAAACCGTGATACTACTCTGAGAGAAAATATTCAATCGTACCCTACAAAAACCGAAACTGTTATATAGATTACTAGTATTGATTAAATCCTCCATTATGGATATTACGGCCTAAGTAACGTCATACTGTCTGATGTTAACTTATGAGAAATTTGTCGTTTTCGTGCGTCTCTGCTAGTGTGACTAGTAAGAGCTGGGGGTCAGCTGCGCTCGACGCTTAGCTGCCCACGTATTTATTTTGACGTGTGCTTTGTTGCTTTGCGCTCGCGCAAGAGTACTCGCAGTCCTTTTAGCGCCATCCAGAAAACCTTGTGCGGAAAACAGTAAGAGTTTGTTTATTAGATAATTTCGTATCTTAATGAAGTAATGGGCGGTTTTATTTTACGCAGTAAACTATGGTGTACGTAAGGGGGTATAAGTCGGTTCTCATTTCTTAAGAAGGGGTTTGCTTCCGCGTTCGTGGTTGTGTGCGTGTACGCGAAGATAGATAAGGAGTGCGGTGTTACAGGTCTGGATGGCATGTTGCCGGAGGATTTGAGGCAACGAATAAGTAATTTGAACTTCCATACTTTTTTTATGAATCACAGCGACTCTGTAGTATCGCTGTATATATTCTGTTGTGAAGGTGATTTATCGCTTCAGTGGGTGTGTGTGTGTGTGTGATATTACCTGTTTGTACGGTTCGGAGAGAGAGTTTTAGTACATTCGATCGGTCTCATATTTTGAAATGTGCGTGCGCGACCGAGAGATGGGGCGGAGGGGGCTGGTGTGGGGCCAGGAATTACGTCAGATGTGGCCAGTCCTGTTTATAACCTTGTTCTATCTACTGGTTTTATCGATAAGGAAGTAGCGTGCAGTTATAATTATACACTGGTAAACAAGTCGCTTTAGATAAGCATCGTGCTTTCCTTGTATGATGTTCATTGTTGTGGTTGTTCCTGATTCATCGATGGACGCCTTACTCGGTCTTGTAAATTGTTGCATAGCTGCCCCAGACCTGTCTGTTTACATTTTCTGGTATTCTTCCCGCTGAGAACTGTCACCGTTTCAGTCCACGTTATCGTACGGTGATTGCGGTTATCCTACGTCCGCCCACTGTATGTTTTATTTATTTTTTTTTTTTTCGTTTTTGACAAGGTTATCGGTATGAGAAGAGAGACGCCATTCGCACTATACGGCACTGTGTCTTAACGCCCGCCTGTTGTATTCCTCCGCACCCGCTCGTTGTCCCTACGCCCGCCTCTTGTTTCTTGACCCCGCCCGCACGTTGTTTGTATCCACCTTCACCGACTGTTTGTTTGCCCACGTCCGCCCGTTGTTTGTGAGCCTGCCCGACCGTTGTTTGTATCCACCGTCACCCGCTGTTTGTTAGTCCACGTCCGCCCGCTGTTTGTGTCCATCCCCACTTGTTATTTTTGTGTACACTTCCGCCCGTTGTTTGTCTCCACGCCCTCCCGTTGTTTGTGCGTCCACGCCCGCCTGTTTTGGATCCTCTGAACAGGGTGTGTACGGGGAACGTGGACCCTGTGTGTTAAGGATCTTAGAAGCAGACTGTACATAGGACCCTGGACATTATCTGCACGAAGTCGTGAGTGCTGTGTGGTTATGGGGGTTCCAGAAGCGTTTTTGCACATGGGACTCTGCACACTACTTCATGGGGATTCAAACATATTGCGTACATGATTTTTTTGTTTTGGTTTTTAATGCCAAATTCGTCATGTCTCACATGGACACGAGCCCTTGTCTTCTGACGGCCCGTCCTCGTAAGTCCAGGGGCTGTAGGTTAACGTTGTCATTTGAAACCCAAATACTTCAGGAAGAGGGAAAGTTGGCGACGCCAGATGGTTGGGTTATGGAGACGGCTGGGCTGGGCGGTGTTTGCATAATAGTGGTGATCTAGTTAGGTCACTACGGACCGCAGGGAGTCGGGGTTGATTGGCTCCTTAGAAGTCGGTAGTTTGATTGTATGATAGTTAAGTTCTTCCTTGAGTACACCCATGGATGCGATATTACGATCCATGAGCACGATGGCACTATCCTTAAACCATTACAGTCGTCGTCGTACCGTCTTCCTCAGTGGATCAATGCTGGATAAGTTAGCTTAGAATTCGGTTGTTTTGTGTTCGTCGGAGAAGAGCATAACCTTGATATCGTTATTCGGTATTGTTCTGTGGTCTTCAGGAATGTATATTACCAGGTCTTGAGGCCAGGTGCAGGTAAAGTCTTCTTTGTTTACATAAACGTAAGTCTAGCGTGGTAGATAATACTCCTTATTTGTCACATATATTTTTGTTAGCGACGTTATTTCAGGGTAAATGGTGGAAGTTAGGGTGTTTCTGGTTAGGTATTATACCATAAAGACTGTGTTTAAGTGGAGGACATACTTGTATGTTTACCCTCTTGAACTTGAAAGTACGAACGACCTCTGACCCTGACTTTACGATCCCTTTGAGGGCGACGGTCCAAAGAGCCTTTGGGTGTGAAGGCATGATCTTTGACCTGACCTTTAAATCTGAGGTCCTTAAAGGGGCCAGGCCGTCATACCCAACGACTGGATCGTCGTGCTCAAGGGTCGTACCGTCGTTCTCAGAGGTCGTACCCCCGTGGTGAGAAGGGGCCGAGTACGAGAGATAGAGACGCCAGTAATGCAAGGCAACAAAGCGGGTCTCTGTGTATACTGCCGTGCGGTGCGAGGCAGACATACACGTAACAATGGCGGATGACTCACGCCGATGCCACGAGAGAAGCCACCATGACCACCTTCCACAGAGACTGATGTCGGAGGCCAGCTTCCTTCGCCCTGACGCACCTGGCGAGCAGCAGCCCCGGTCTCCTGTCGTATAAGGATGTCGTTTGCGTGGACAGTACAGCAACGCTGCCGGGTCGCATGGTGGCCACGGGAGTGCCGCGCGGTAACCAGCCGCTTTAAGGAAACATCGTAATAGCTCTTGATGGGTTTGGTTAGCTGACGGCGAGGATTTCCAGTTCAGACGACTGGATCATTGCAACGACTGTCACATGATCCGGCTCTTATTAGGCCGACTACAGACCGACACGGGCTGGGATGGTGTGTGTGTGTGTGTGTGTGTGTGTGTGTTTGTAGGGTGGGGGAGGGGGATGGTTAAGGGGCCTGGCGGAGAAGGGGGGGGGTGTCTAGCTTTTCCGCCCTTTCTGGTTATATCAGCTGGGTCTCGCAAGCAGACTTGGGCGTTGCAGACGTGATATGGCGTCGAGAAACGACAAATCCAGATTCAGAATTGCATTATTTTGTGCGCTCTGTTTAATAGCTGTTGTTGTATGGAACATCCTAGAGTTTTTAGGAAGGAAAAGACAAGACATTTAGAACTTTAGTATTCGTGATAGGAGTTGCACCGCTTGGGACCCCGCGCTAGTGGGGACGACTTTGATAGAGGTTCGCTACTTTCCCCGTGGAATCATGTCACGGCCGTGGGTAACCTTGTCTCGGTAATGGCCGCTGGGAACTTACTACAGTTTCATTCATGGTCTTGCACTCGAACCACCCTACATACTATGCTAGCGTAAACACTGAGGGGGTGGGGGGTGGGGGCGGCAAACGGAGCCAGAATTTATTCTTGGTGGAAGATTGGTTCCCAGAGTTCCAGGTGGCACGGAGTTGTTCAATGCAGAGACAGTTCTGGAAGCGTACAGATGATGATGATGACTTAACCACAGCGTTAAAAAAAAACGCGTTTTCTGATCGGGTCATTCTTTCGTTCGTGATGTCGTTGTGTGTCAGCTGTGGTGGTGGTGGTGTTGGTGACGATGATAGTAATCGGTCTTGCTTCCTCAGGTCCTCTTTTGTTAACTCGGCCGCGCCTCGCTTTTGCTAATTTCGTAATGGATGCCAGACCCCTCTTACTTCCGTTAGGCTTGCTTGTCTCCTCCTAGTTCCATTAGACAGTAGACGTTAAAGTTAAACACAGACTTTCACAGTAATGAAGTGATTCTTACTATTAAATTTTGCACGTTGAAATAACTGATAATAGCTAGGTATACATAGGGTTTGGTTCGTTTGGGCTTGTATAAGCCTTATGCTGTATTTTGTATTCTATATTTTACCGTCTTTCACTCCCCATCTCTGAACTGTCTCATTTCATTACGTTGTTCATGTTCTTTCTTCAAAGATCGTTGATGATTGGGCGCCTTCCTGGACAGAAAGCACCGCATGCTGCCAGGAAAGAAAGCTCACCATACCTTCCCTGTTGCAGGAGTATTATTCAGTGCAGGAACTAAGAATAGTAACTTTCGAGAGCATGACGTTACGGGCCACGAGTACGACGCCTCTACCCTTGGATACGATGGTCTAGCCTTTGACCTAACCCTTTAAGGGTCAGGTCAGTGCCCAAGCCATCATACCCAAGGGTTGTACCATCCGTGCTCAGAGATCGAAATATTGTGTTCAAGGATGGTTACTTCGTGCTCAGGGCGCGAGAGATGGAGTTCAAAAGTTTGTGTAAGCATCGTCTGAGGAAAAGTGTTAATATGGAGTTTATCACTCAATTACTGAGGCTGAGCCTCTCGCGTTAGCTGGCCGGTTGGACCAGTAGTAGGAGAAAGTTGACTTCAAGGTTAGCTGACACCCGTGTTAGCGATAATGGTATAAATACGGCAGACTAGGTGAAGCTGTCCAGCCCGTGGGAGTGAAATGTCGGGATTAGCAGCGTCACGGCGGACGTGTGACGTTTTAATGCCCTATGACGCCACTGTACGTTATGACGTGTTGGTGACGCACATCCTGTTCGTCTAGGGTTGCCACGTTAGCAGTGAATGTTCGTAATAAATCCACCGAGCAAGGCGCTACGAACCTCGAATTCGGTGGCATTACCCTTTAGTATGACAGTCTGATCTTTGACCAGACACCTAAAGGGTCAAAGCCTAAGGCCTGGTTGTCGTACCGTCGTGCTCAAGGGTGTTGAGTAAGCTCCGGGTTCATCGGTTCTGCTGACACGTGAACGTCGTTGTGGTACGGTGGTGCCGAGGTGCTGGAGGGAGGTAGATCATGTATGTCTGCGCTGGTGGTGTTGGTGGGCGTTCCGCGCTGGCCAAGGCCAGGCGAGTCCACCCAACACTGTCCACCAGAACTTGTTCCTCCCTCCCGCCTTCCTAGAACCTCCCACCCCGCCCTTATCCCAACCGCCCACTCGTTCTTGCCTTCTTAGTAAGGGTCCCGCCCTTATCCGTCCCTCCCCCCCCCCCACTCAAACACACACACTAGTCTTGCCATTTCCTTTACTCTTTCACTCGAGGTAGGGACAGACACTGTTTACATTTTGCGATATTGGCCAACGGAGCTCGTGTTTACAGCGTTCGCACCGGCTGGGTTCACTGTCTGCGAGGCGAAATGACCCCCCTCTTGGCGTGCAGGCCTACGTAGACATGACCGTTGCCGGACGTAGTGTAGAAGATAGTGGGGAGATAGTGTGTCTAGACAGCTTAAGCTGACTCTCGAAACTGATGTCCTCTTGAACCACATCTACTCTAAGTGTGACGTCCTTTTCCCATAGGCAGGGATAAAGTTAGATGTGTTTCCGTAGGACTCCTGGGAACCATTCGCAAAAAATAAGCGTAAAATTTCATCATAATAAGGTTTATTAAGCTTATTTTTATATCTTTTTTTTATACATGTACACATCCGGCCACTTCCTATGGTGTGTGCAATACATTACACGCACTGGACGAGCTTGAGTGGAAAGAGGTGGCTTTAGGGCAGCCCTGCATGACACGCGATAGTAATCGCCATCGTACAGTCTTACACCTTCCCTGTTGTACACAGGAAGAAATGTCAGTCTGTCAGAACGCCCTCTTGTTAAAACGCTCAAATCAGTATTTTTCCTGTATTCTCCTACCGTTATCATGTATTGTTTCGCACCCCCCCTCTTCATTCGTCCCGTCCTCTTCTCCCCCTTCCTGCTTTTACTTCCCCGGTATTCCCTCCTGCAGTTCTTATGTAAGCACTTCCCGACGTAAATCGTAGAATATTAGTTAAGTGAGTATGGGCATTTCCCGGGAAGGCGCTTGTAAATGTCGCAAGACGCAGCGTGGGCTAAATGGGTTAATTTGGTTGACTCATATATAAAGGGAGAGAGATATGAAACGATAATATGATGGTTATGATTGGTCGTCTGGCAGTAATATGTTTCTGGTTATATTGTGTGGTTATGAAGTAGTGGTCATGACAGTTGTGGCTGTGTGGTCAGTTCTAGTTGTGTGGTTTGTGACACTTGTGGTTACATGGTCTTGATAGTAGTACTGGTTTCATCGTGACGGTTTAGTGGTTATGGTCGTGGGCACCAGTGGTTGTGACTCATATAGGGCAGGTCAAAGGCTAGGCCATCACACCCAAAGGGTCGAACTGTCGTGTTCAGCAGTCGTAACGTCGGACTCCTCCCGCCGTGCGTAGGGATCGCAACTGTCGTATTCAGTGGTCGTATCGTTGTCTTTAAAGGGTTATATATTATAGTAAACTGCGTGTGATTGTTCGAATGGTTGTGTCCGCACCGCTGCCACTGGAGGTGGCATAACTAGTCTAAATCTGCAAGTTGTTGACTACACAGAAATAGAAAATATATAAACGAACTGATTGTCACTCTCTCTCCTGGGCCATGGAAGTGGACAAGACAGGAAGTCTGCTCTGTGTGTATATGTGTCTTTGAGCAGGTCAGTTGGAGGACTTGCGTGTGTGTGTATGAATTATGGTGGAAATACACTTATTTGTGTGTATGCTTTAAGGTAATAACAACGATGATAATACCGGTTTTACGATTTAAGCCAAGGGTAAAAAAAAAAAAAAGATAATTCACAGTGAACACATTGTGTGCATGTGCGAGTTTATGCGCACGCGCTTGTGCTTGCGCGTACGTACGCAGATTTATCAAAAGATGTACCGGTTCTGGCTGGGCCGGACCAATGTTAAGAGTTCTGTCGGTTTTTGCGTAAGTTTATTGAGCATGTTTGTAGAAGGGGAGTAAAGTTAGGCGTAGAAAAATTATGTGTTAATAACAACACCAACGAAATAATCGTGAAAGATATGCAGCCAAGGCTGGTAAAAGAGGAGAAAATAAACTATAAAAAGCGCATGTGCCCGTGTAAATGCATGCGCACGCGTGTGTGCATGCGCGTGCGTATGTGCATTATCAGAAGGGGATATACCCGTGGCGGTCGGGCCGGCCTCGCGCTAGAGCTGTGTCGGTGTGTGTGTGCAGCTGGCGACCGTTTTCTCCCACTCCGTCCGTCCAGCTGTGAGTACGGCACTAAAAACCTCCCCCCAACAGATCCTTCCCACTGTAGGTTTTGTTGGATTACACAGTTAGTTCCCAGCCGGATGATTTTTCCTTTTTTTAATGCAAGTGTAACAACAAGTCTTCCGTGTTCTATTTCAATAGGATTGATTAATGGGACTTGTATATAATTGCCGGTAAAATAACACACACACACACTCACACACACACACACACACACACACACACACACACACACATACACACACACACACACACACACACCGTCTCCCTCTCCCTCTTTCTCTCTCATGAGGATCTCCAAGTACATTTCTCTAATGTTCTAAACCTCATTACCACATAATCCTACCGCCACTCCTCGTGATCCAGCTTCCCCTGTAAGGGATCTAGCAACCTCCCGCGCCCCGCGGATGCAGGTAACAAACAGCCCCCACCGTTCCCTCTTTATCAACATCTTCAACTCGTCCTCGGCTCTTCTCTAATCCTCGGAGATCTCTTCCCCCACCACAAGGAGCGAGTTCTCCTTTCAAGGAGGCCCTTATCTCCAGACAAGTCTTCTATATTCATCACAGTTGTTGTTCATGGTAACAAGTTTCCCCTCCCACCGTTATTGTGTAACCTTTCATGTATACCTCCACGCTCGGTGGAGTTCCATCGCTTCTGTTCCTCAAGCCTTGAGCACTGACCCTTTCCTACTGTTCCTCAGACAATGAACACTGATTCTCTCTCCAGCTTCTGTTCCCTACATGTTGAACACTAGCCTTTCTTGGTTCACTTTCTCAGAGACTTACAAAACGCCTAAGTCACTGTAAATCAATAAATTATTTACATCTAGTTCAGGGCAGGCTATAGTGTCCAAGGGTCGTCCCTTTGTGCTCAAGGGTCGTACCGTGGCACCGTCTATGGTGTTCTACTGATGTCCAAGACACATGACCAGAACAACAGAGGACCCAACTCAGACTCTTTCCTCGAGCCAAAAAATAGTTAAACTCTTCTGAAGCTAATTCCATTTTTTTTCAAAATGTCCTGAGAGATTACTTGCTTTTCTTACGACATGAGAGTAAAGAAATGGTGCAGAGTTTCTTTTCACTATGGGAAACATTGTTTTGGGTGTATCTATTGGCCCTGAAGTGCCAAATCATTGTTTTTGATCACCATCTGTTGTCTTCAGAAGTTGTCTTCAAAACTTGTTATCACCAGGGCTTGTGGTGTTCAAAGCTTGTCATTTCAAAGACTTTTCTTTCTTTGGCTTTCATGAGTCCCGTATATGAAATTCCCAGGATAGACTCCACGTTCTTTGGCTTCAGAATTCCAGGGTGTGATCTTCAGGAAATGTTCCGAATCTTCAAAGCTTGTTATGAGCCTTCAGGACTTGTTGCGAGTCTTTAGGACCTGTTGCGAGTCTTTAAAGTCTACTGTGAGTCATCAGGATCTGTTGTAAATGTTTAGGATCTGTTTAAGTCTTTAGGATCTGTTGTCAGTCTAAAGAACCTGCTATCATCTGTAGGAGCTGTTGTGAGTCTGTAGGACTTGTTATCAGTTTTTTTTTTTAGGGCCAGTTGCGTGTCTTCGGGACCTGTTGTAAGTCTGCAGGAGACGTCGACAACATGCGTCCCTCTGGGGAATGTGTTGGTCATATCTGCAATGACCCTCTCTTCTCTCCCATCAGAATACCAGATGATGCTTCGAGCCCAGGTCAAGAAATTTTATGACCTGCATTACTGGCTTGGTCGCTGACTTTTTCATTCCCTCTCTCTCTCTCTCTCTCTCTCTCTCTCTCTCTCTCTCTCTCTCTCTCTCTGTGTGTGTGTGTGTGTGTGTG